>JAOXOE010030808.1:0-12620 GCA_028565055.1 Phoeniculus purpureus
AGAGAAGAGAAAAGAGAAGAGAAGAGAAGAGAAGAGAAGAGAAGAGAAGAGAAGAGAAGAGAAGAGAAGAGAAGAGAGAAGAGAAGAGAAGAGAAGAGAAGAGAAGAGAAGAGAAGAGAAGAGAAGAGAAGAGAGGAGGAGAGGAGGAGAGGAGGAGAGGAGGAGAAGAGGAGAAGAGGAAAAGATAAAGAAAAGAATATTAAAGAAAAGGAGACTAGAAGAAAATGAAGAAATAAATTACAATTCAACAGAATAAAAGCAAATTGAAACATAATGCAATTTGCACTGTCTGACTGGTGTTCTTTGCGCTGTCATCCTCACTTCTTCAGAACTGAGAGCAGGTCCAGCACAATACAGCTGCTTCTTTTCATTCAAGACTTCAGTATCTTCCATATAAAAAATGTTGATTTCCCCTTGTGACAGCTCTAACTGACTGTTGCCATCTTAGCCTAAAGACCTTGTGAAACACAAACACAAGCAGGTTTTACTTTCATGTAGTTTGACAGCCATGCCAGATGTAGCCAGTGCACAAACAAGTTACACAGTGTCAAAAAGATGTTAAGAACAAACCTGTTCGCTGCTAGAAGGATACACAGAGAGATAAACTACGCCTCCCGTGCGCAATCTTAGTCTCCAACTGGTTAGAACAGCTCTGCATCATAGGATCACAGAATCATCATGGCTGGAAAGGACCTCCAGGATTATCAAGTCCAGCCTTCATCCCAACAGCTTCCTAACCCCTAGACCATGGCCTCAAGTGCTCTAGCTACTCAGTTTTTCAGAACGTCCAGGGATGGGGACTCCATCACCTCCCTAGGCAGCCTGTTCCAATGCTCTACACTGGGAAAGAACTTCTTCCTAAGACATAATTTAAACCTCTCCTGATGCAACTTGAGGCCATTTTCCTTCATCCAATCATTAGTAATTTGGTAAACCACAGAATCAGAGAAGCACCGAATCACAGAACAATAGGGATTAGAAGGGACCTCAAAAGACCATCTAGTCTGATTCCCTCGCCACAGCAGGATCCCATAGATCAAGCAGCAAAGAAACATTACCAGGCAGGTCTTGAATGTCTTCAGAGAAGGAGACTCCACAACCCCCCCTTGGGCAGCCTCTTCCAGTGCTCTGTCACCCTCACTGTGAAGAAGTTCCTTCTCATATTTATGTGGAACCTCCTATGTTCCAGCTCACACCCATTGCCCCTTGTCCTGGCATTGGGTGCCACTGAGCAAAGCCTGGCTCCATCTTTCTGACACCCATCTTTCACATATTTATAAATATTAATGAGGTCACCCCTCAGTCTCCTCCAAGCTAAAGAGAACCTCAGCCTTTCCTCATAAGGGAGGTGTTCTACTCCCTTCATCATCTTTGTGGCTCTGTGCTGGACTCTCTCTAGCAGTTCTGTCCTCTTCTTGAACTGAGGGGCCCAGAACTGGACACAATATTCCAGATGCAGTCTCACCAGGGCAGAGTAGAGGGGGAAAAGAACCTCTCTTGAATTAGTAACCATCCCTCTTCTGATCCATGCCAGGATGCTGTTGGCCCTCTTGGCCACAGGGGCACACTGCTGGCTCATGGTCATCCTGCTGTCCACCCAGACCCACAAGTCCCTTTCTCCTACACTGCTCTCCAATAGGTCAGTCCCCAACCTATACTGGTACGTGGTGTTGTTCTTGCCCAGATGCAAGACTCTACACTTTCCCTTGTTAAATTTCATCAATTTTTTCCCTTCCCAACTCTCCAGCCTGTCCAGGTCCTGTTGAATGGCAGCACAGCCTGCTGGCATGTTGGCCACTCCTCCCAGCTTTGTGTCATCAGCAAACTTGCTGACAGTGCACTCTAATTCCTCATCCAAGTCATTAATGCATAGATTGAATAGGACTGGTCCCAGTACCGACCCTTAGGGGACTCCCACTAGATTCAGGCCTCCGACTACACTCTGTGCCATTGACCACCTCTCTTTGGCTTCTATCCTGCAGCCAGTTCACAAGTCACCTCACTACCCTATTGCCCAGACCACACTGCCTCAGTTTGGCTGCCAGCATGCTGTGTGAGATTGCATCAAATGCTTTTCTGAAGTCAAGATAGACCACATCCACTGCTCTGCTGTCATCTATACGCTTGGTTATGTTCTCATAAAAGGCTGTCAGGTTGGTCAAGCATGACTTCCCTTCAGTGAAGCCATGCCGACTGTCCCTAATGACCCTCTTGTCCTTGATGTGCTAGAGACAGCATCAAGGACAAGCTGTTCCATCACTTTTCCTGGGATGGAGGTGAGGCTGACCAGTCTATAGTTACTTGGGTCCTCCTTCTTACCCTTTTTGAAGATTGGAGTGACATTTGCTATCCTCCAGTCCCTAGGCACCTCTCCTGATCCCCATGACTTAGCAAAGATGATGGAGAGTGATGGTCTGCACAAGACTGAGGGAGCAGCCATGGACATAAACAAGACCAAGATGTGTCTTGTTGTACCCAGAGTGAACTCTTGACCTAACCACGGAGACAGAATGCATGGGACTGTGGTCGTAGGTCAAGGAGCAGCAGGAACAGAAAGCAGACGGTGCTCTCGAACCACTGTGGGTCATAAGTGCTTAATTGTAACCTTGTTTAGTGACAATAGTAGCCAATCAGCAAGAGCTAAGTAGTGTTTAGAGGTATTGTAAGCCATTCACTGCTCTTGTAAAGCATGTATCAAATCATATATAAGGAGCTCTTGTACCTTTAATAAATGAAAACTTGCTTGCATCGAGCTAAGTTTCTGTCTCAATCGTGGCACAGAGTGCTCTAGCAAGAACTTCCGCCATCTCTCTTAGCACTCTTGGGTGCATCCCATCAGGCCCCACGGATTTATGTACATCCAGATTGCTCAACTGACCTATTTTACTTGCCTGTCTCAGAAACGCTCTCTTGCCTCAAAAGACTATTAGACGGTAACGAAGTTCACTAGCACACACCAGTGACAACAGTGATGGTTTTTTCTTGTTGCTCCAGCTTATATGGGAAGAACACATCTTTGCCTTATTTAGAAATAAACTTTTATATTATGAAACTATCTGCTATGTTAACAGAGAGGCAGACTGTTTGACTCTTTTAATCTTTATTTGTTTATGATTTTGTAATCTCTAAAGCAAGAAAAAATAAGATTAGAAAATTAAACACGGTGAAAGCCATATACAAGGGAAAGGCTAGACATTCCTCTTCTGTCTATGCTCCCTCAGCAATTGCATCACCACTGTAGCACCTTCTCTCAGTTGCACCAGCTCTCAGGAAACAGTTAGTCTGCCATCAAAAGACAAGAAAACAAAGAGATTCGTGGAGATTTTAAATACTCGTTAATAGCTTCTTCAATGCCACTTAACAGGCAGGGGTGTATGGAAGGTTAGGGGACAGAGAGGAAAATTTGAACTGCTGGTTATATTTTGAAACAATCTGTAGAAAATAAGAGAAGTAAGAGTCATTAACAAGGCTGGAGAAGATATCACCAAAGGCAAAGTCTGAACTACACCATACCTGTAACTGCACTACGGCCATAGAACATGTAGAGACTTCACTGGCAAAGCCAAACCGCCCTCTGCTAAAACCATCTAAGCAATGTACTAAATACACATACACACACACTCTTTTTTCCACGCTTCTTTCCTTCACCCTGATTTAAACTTTGCATTTGTTTTGTACTTCTCTCTTTTGGAAAAGAAATGGAGTTCCTGAAGGTGAAAACACTTTCTCATCTCAGACAGAGAACAGAACCACGGCTGCAACAGATCAGTACATGACAAACAACTCTGCAGCCTCAAAGCCAGATATGTCAGTGTTTCCAGCTCTGAACAAAACCTCCAGCCATTAGAAGTGATCACTGTCCCCAGGCTAGTAGCCAAAAAACAAGAAAAGGGCAAAGTCTATGAATTGAAGTACGGGATTTTAAGGCAGCCAATGTACGCAGGCATTTTTTCAAAGGGAGCACAAAATAAGTACACTTGTGAGTGAATGGATAGAGAAAGGAGGTAAAGTAATGTACAAGGTTGTTTGAGACCGCTGAAGTAGAGTCACCTTGCCCTGGTGCTGCAGCTACAGGATGAGATGCTTTATTTATTTGTAATTGCACTGATTCTCCATTTGCTAGACCAGACTAAGAGAAAAACTGGAACATCTCTTGCTCTGCAGCCTGTTCCTGTAAATAACAGATCTGCCTGTGGAGTACTTTTTCATTTAGAAACTTGTCAGTAATCTGAATGTCTTTGATTTATGTGAGGCTAACCATTTCTGAGTCTGAGGCATTACAGCAGAAGAAACCCGGGTTTAAGAGTTGAAGCTGGCTTTCCTTGAGAAAAGAGCATTGAATGACAACAGGGAAAGGTAGCCCTTGGTGTTTGTCAAGCCCACAGGACAGCACTTTGGCATTTTTTTCCATCTTAAAAGTTTTTTTCTGTGTCACAGATGTTCCTCTGCTTCTGGGACTGCTGTTTTCAGAGGCAATTTCCATACGAGATGTGCAGACAATGCACATAGCAAATAGCGAAGGACACGAATGCTTACTGCATGTGACACAGTTCAGTTGCGTTTAGCTAAACTACAAATCATAGGCATGCTTCCCCTGCCTTCCTGTTTCCCTACTGATCTTGCTTTTGTGCATCGTATTTGCTGTGCCTTGAGCAGCTGCCTCAACTCGAGGCTATCATCAACCCTGCAGCTGATCGGTGTGTCCTTTCTGCTGCTTCGTGCTGATCAGGATTTCGCTGAACGTGTTAGTTCTACTGAAGTAGATGGATGGATCCAGGAACACTACAAACCCTGTATCTTCCATTGGAAACCAATCCATTGGAAAACCAATTAGATCAAAACCAAAAATGATGCCTTTTTAAATTTAAATTTAATATTTTTTAAATATGTGGTACAGGCTTCACTTGTGTTTGCCCATGAGAATAGAGTAGGTCAATGGGCTACCATGATCAGAATCGTGCCCATGTGACTCTCATTTCAAGAGTCATGACACAAACACCCTTTAAAGACCACAATTCCCTTCTGTTGAAAACTGTAGTGTACTGAACGAAGACTCCAGTCTTTTCATTTAAAACTGGGAGACAGTAGAGACGACAAAGATCCCGACGGTCTGGTGTGAGTTGTATACCCTACTCACTAGTGATTCTGCCCTGTCAGCTGCCACCTTTGGCCTGCCTCCAGGAAAGCACAAAGTATAGGTTTAATTTTCAGCATGCATTTAGGATCGTTAACTGCCAGCACATGCTTTCCTCATTTCTGCTTTTGGTTCTATTACTTAATACATAAGGCAGCAGTGACTTTTAGGGGTTGAGGATGTTTTGCAGGGGACCTGAATATAAAAGCTGAAACCTTCCTACTGCATAGAGAAGGGCGGTAGCATCCTTTTGAGTGACGAGATATTCCTGCCTGAATACTGTTATTCGGATAATCTTTGCCAGACAAACCTCTCTGTGTTTGCATGTGTCACTGAACTGAGCAGCATGATGAGCAAGGAAAAACTAACTGATGTACTTCCAGCAAATGACGTTCTCACTTAAGACGGACTATGCAGCTATGCTGCAGATGTAAAGAAGTCACTTTTCCTTAAAGTTTTAACAGTGTTACAGCAATATAGCCAAATCCAATTTCCACCCTCACAGGCACATGCCTGCCTCCAGGCAAGTATCTCCCTTGTCCTCATTTGGTAAGGGTCTGTAAGGAAGGATAAGCTTTCCTGGAGCTGAATTGCTAATTTTGAAAGCTTCCTCTGCAACAGTCTCAGTGAGGAGCTCTGCAGACATTATTCCCCCTGTGTCGGCGCCCATGGTGATTAATGCACAGACTGAACTCCTGGCTTCACTGAAGTGGCAAAACACAAGTGGAATTAAAACTTTGTCTCATTTTCACACACTTTCGATTGTCATTAACAAATTACAAGTTTTTCCTTCATAAGTCTTCCTTTCAAGTTGATGCAAACACATTATTAAGCCCCTTTAGGCCATCATACCCCATAAGGATAATCACAACCTTGTATTCATCAAAAGGTGCGCGGCATGGTGAAGGAAGCGAGTCTCCCCCTCTGCTCTGGTGAGACCCCACCTGAATTACTGTGTCCGGCTTTGGGCTCCTCAACAACAAGAAGGACATAAACACTTTGGAGAGGGTCCAGATGATGGCCACAAAAATTATTAAAAGGCTGGAACACTTCTCCTTAGAGGACAGACTGAGAGAAAGAGAGGTTGTTCAGCCTGGAGAAAGAAGATGGCTCTGAGGATACCTTATTGCAGCCTTTCAGTACTTGAAGGAAGACCACATGAAAGATGGGGAGGCCTGTTGTGACAGAACAAGGGGCGATTGTTTTGGACTAAAAAAGGGGAGATTTAGGACAGTTAAGAGGAAGACATTTTTTACAATGTGGGTGGTTAAATACAGGAATGGGTTGCCCAGAGAGGTAGTGGAGGTCCCATCCATTGAGACACTCAAGGTGAGGCTGGAGGAGGCTCAGAGCAACCTTATCTAGATGCAGATGTTCTGTCTCACTACAGTGGGTTGGACTAGATGACCTTTAAAGGTCCTTACCAACCCAATGCATGCTGTGATCCTATTATTCTACTTTGTCTGAGATAGAAAGAACCAATCAGAGGCAGTGGAGCCCCATGGCCATGCACCAACTCAGCAGCAGAGGCAAAATATAAAATTAAGCTGATATAGAGTGGTAAGTTCATACCCAAGTCATCAGACAATGTTGTGTCTCATGGGATCTGATAGGCGTTCCGTGAGGTCGATCCACTAAAGCTGCACAGGGTCATCTCTGTTTACAGAAACTCCCTGTGCTCTCTGTTGTTCAGTGTTTGGTGGGCACTGCAGGTTACATCCCAGCAGCTTTTTTGCTTAGAAGCCCAAGAAGCTGCTGCATAGTGGTGCTTGTGCCCACTTCTGGACATAGGAAAGGCTTTGGTGCCTGACCAAGGACTGACCTCCCTGAAAAAGGCGCTATGCACTACTGTACTCACCATCAGTCCTGTTTTAGCATTGCAAAGTAAGTGTGCATGAAATAATCTGTTTCTGTTCCCAATAAATAAATCTAGATTTTCCCTGGAGATTTGGAGAACGTAAGGCTGAAGTTGTCAAAGTTTGGATTATCCGTTACAGACAACATCCTGATAGTGCAGACCAAAAGGTAGGTAAGTGTAAAGTTGCAGTTCCAGTTGTTAACCAGCATTCTTCGTCTAATATATATGACATACGTATTCATTTCTTAGCAATCTTATTTGTACTGTTTTGTAATAAGAAAACATCACACACTTTTGGAAAAAAAAATGTGTGGTGCACCGTGAGTGCCTGGTATCTTTTGAAAGACCTCTGGAGAAAGACATGGGCACAAGCACTGAGATTTATTAAGACTTGAGTCCTTTTACAAAAGGCCAGGTTTAGTAATGAGATTACTTGAAAAGCCAGCGACTGTCCCTTCCTACTTATGTGTATCCCATGAAAGGCAGCCATTTCTTATTTTCTCAGAAGCGATCTAAGCCGAGATACAGCTGCAGCTAACATAAGCAACAAGCATATATTGGGAACTTTCAGTGCTAGAAAAATAAGCCAGCTCTATTACACTGATCATTGATAATATGAGGGTTGTGCTGGTATTTAGTTGTAACGACGTAAAATTATTGGTTTTGTGCTGTAATCATTGCCTGTGCAGTTACAAGGGACCTATAGGACCTATAATAAGTTTGTAAGTAATTAGTGACAAAGATTGCTTTTGTTGCAGATAAATGGATTAAAAGCCTCGGGCTAATTTTACCAGCATGTTCATATGACATCACTTCCTGAAAACACATGAAAGTTTAAAAAAAATAAATCATATACATATACAAAGCAGAGGCTGTCCAAGTCCTACATAAAAAATTACCTCAAAAAATATGCTGGATTTCTACCTCAGAAACCTGATTTGACACTGAGGTCATTGAGAGAATTCAAGCAAAAATGCTGTTTCTGTCTTTAAGCAAGTCTAGAGAGCTTTTCCTTTGCAGCGAGTTGCCTGTACAGAGGATCACAACTCAATGGGCATAGTTTCTGAGACACTCAATTGATTTGGCAAGACTGGTTTTTTTCCTCTCTGTCACTTTACACGGATTGTAGACAACTGTGCTTAACTTCTGCTCTAAATTACCGGTAGGCAAACCTGAATCAATTCAGTTGACTTTATAGGCCATTCTACCGAGTTTACAGGCTCCACTCTGAATTCACCCCAGCGTAGCCAAATGCAGAACGTGGCCAGTTGTACTTTTCTAAGAAAATGTACTTAAGCGTGGTGGACGTGTTTGTCTTAGAAAACATCACTGTGCTGTAAGAAAGACAGCAAATACAGTGATACCACCCATTAAAATCCACAGCCTTTTTACTGCGTACTAAAACCTGTTCTGAATTTTTCTGCCTTGCCCAGATCCACCACAACTTTTCTAAAGGATTTCTGGACTTCAGATACATTTAGACTTTTAAGTGAACTGCAAAGGCTTTTTGATATTTTTTTTTGTCACCCAGCAAGCTTATGTTTTCTTTCAGATTCTGAATGGAAATGCCACTAAATTGCTCTTTCTGTGGGAAACTGATTTTGCTCTTGCATCTTTGTGTGGAATACTGCCAAAATCTGAGGAGATTTCTTATGTGGTATTTGTACAATTACTGTTATTTAAAATAAAGCAAAGGTGTGAAAGCTCCTAACTTTCAAGTCTGACTAATCATTAATTACAACACCCTATGGTTTCTTCACATGGGTCATAGAAATGCCATTTTGAAATCTTTACCAGTAATACAAAATGTCTGAATGTGTTGTGTACTGTCAGCAAGGGCAATAAGGTAAAATTTGTGGGTCACTCAGCCATTTTTCCAAGGAGGGTTATAAACTGAAGCCTTTGCCTGTGTTAATCCCAAAGCAATCTCAACCCCACCAGTGCATATCATTTTCACTTTGAAAGCTGGAAAAGGCTTACACAAGCTACTTGCCAGGTGACCCATAGTCCTTTACCATCATTCAGGGGTAAAGGAGGATGCCGGGGGTGGGGTTTCCCAGGTGGGTTTTAGACTGAATGCATGCTGAAATAATGGTGTCAGATAATCCTTGAATTACAAGGCACCTTCAACCAATGGCTTCCTTATACAAATCTTTGCTCCCTGATTGATCCAGTTTTACACACAGCCATTCCAATAAGTCTTCTCATTTCTTTCCTTTTCACTCAGTATCTAAATAGGTCAAAACATCCACTTCACCCTCTGTCACTATATTGTTTTCTGAATCCACATGCAGGGCAGCTGCTCGGTGTTCCCACACCTTCCCTCTCCTCTGGGAGGATGTATCAGGGAACCACACATCTTCCAAATTGGCATCAAATGGTGATGCAGGCTTTGTATGTTCTATGTTGAGGCTGTTTGTGGGTGAATCTTGTCTCGTTGTGATCAGTTCAGCTATATCAAGTATCTCATCTGTCCAAAGTCTCATGTTTTCATTTAAATGGTGGTAATCAGTAGCCAGCACCAGCCTGACAGGAGAGTCAAAGAGGGAATGGGTAGGAGTAATTACTCCTTTCCTTTTTAACTCAGTTGCCACAGATTTGATCCTCTCCCCTGTCCCAAGTGCAAGAGAATATGGCTTAATATTGATGATTTTGGAAGGGAGCAGTCTGGTGCTGGCGGGAGCAAGCGGATAGGAACAGCAGGAAAACCAAACATCCACTTGTTCCCAGTCAAGTCAACCCACATTGGCCCTTTAAGCAAACTGAGGATCAAGATGTTCATTGGCAACACCCCTCCACCATCCAACATCACTACAGCTTCTGTTGCAGTCTAAACACCTGGCATCTGGGATTTTATGCAGGCTGTCAGCTCTGGTTTAGAATTTCCAAAAGCACTGGTGGGAAAAGAAGTCAATAGATCCCCCTCCCATTCTCCATGACCCTTCTCATGTGAGCCCAAGGGCAGCTTCCTTTGCCCAATCCCTGGAGATGGGAGTTTTCTGACTCAAGTTACTAAGAATTGTCCAAGGTGCTACCACAACCAAAGACTTGGTGGAGGTGAGGCCAGTGAGTACTGTCCTGTTGTGGGGGCATATCCCCATCCATCAATAGGTCTCCTGCAAGCCTAGGTATAGCTGTTTTTTCTAGTAGCTAGATAATAGGATAAAAGTTGGACTTGATGACCCTGGAGGTCCTTTCTAGCCATGATGATTCTGTGATTCTGTGATTCCTGGCCCTCTCTGAGCTCAGGGAGGTTCAGTCTGGCCTTTCCTGAACTGTGAGTCTCCACAACTCAGGGGTCAGTATGTCAGCAGCCTGTCTCCCTTAATCAAAGAACTTCTCTGCACACATCTGATTTCTGACTCCTGACAAAAACTACTGTATTTCTCCTGAACTTTAGCTAATTCAGTAGCTGAAAGGGGCACAATCAGATAAGTTACCTGCGGGGCTTCTCCTTCCCCACTCTCAGAATAAAATGCCTCCTGACTTGTCTCCAGATCCCTACAGCCCTGTCAGGGATGCACTGACTGTTTTTCAGCTGAATACCTTGGACTCAAATAACCAGGTTCACTATCTGAAACAAAATCTTAGTCTGCCTGAACTTTGTTTTTCTTTCTCTGACTCTGATCATAGGATTTTCTCTTGACTCAATGTGTCTGATAAAGCCGTGATTAATCATCGAGTGGTGTCACATTCAGCAGCCAATTGATCTTGCAAAACCTTTACTAGGTTCTGGAAAGACTTAATCGTTTCTAGTTCCAAATTTTTCACCAAACATCTACACTCATGAGCTGCTTCTAATTCTACTCCTAAAATAGCACAGAACATCACCTTTCCCTCAGCCAGTCGGAATTTACTCTCCTTAGTTCAAGCAGCAATTCTATCCAAAATCGCATTAGACTTGTATCAGCTAATCATATGACCACAAAAATTCCAATGGAGAGGGCCAAGCCTCATAAATTGCTAATTTCTATAAAGTAAGGGAATAGTCCATGGGTCCATATCTGCTAACACTCGGATCTGTCCTGGTAAGTAGATAAGTGACCACCTTCTTGACCCTCCCTACCTGTACTCAATGGGTAGAGAATCTGTACCCCTGCCAACATTTTCAGGCCATTGACTTAACTTCTACCCAGAGGGGTTCAGAAGACAATACACTTCCTGGATCCTCTCCGCACTCATTGGGTAGAAACCCATGCTCACTCCTCTCAGGTCACTAATTCAGGTCTCCAGCACTGCATGCCTTTCCTCCTACTTGGGAGATGAAGAAAGGAGTTGGCTGCAAATGAATCCTGTCCATGACACCAATTGAGATGGGAGATCCCAGTCAATTCACTTAGATTGAATTAAGGATACTTACACCTTAGGTCCACATAAAAGTCGTGTTTACTAAAGTTCACAGATACTGTGGAGAAGAGGAGAGGAGTGGGGCAGGAGGGGAAGGCAGGAGGAAAGGAGGACAAGAGGGGAGGAAGAAAGGAGAGGAGGAGCAGAGGAAGGGAGGAGGGGAGGAGAAAACAAAAAATGGTTAAGGGTTTAGATAACCACCTTTCAACTGCAAAGTGATGTCTGGCATCGTCCACTTCCCCTTCACTCTTTAGCTCCACAGATCCCTGGTGTTTCCAGCCATCTTCCTGCTTGGTCTCCTAGTGTTGTTGGTTTCATGAGTGGAAGGTGGTGGTGATTAGGGTGATCAGTAGTTGCTGTCTCTGAGTTGGCTTTTATCCCCTGCTGCAAGGGGCATTTTCTTCACCCTCATGTTGTGAATTAGTACTTTAAGGGCTTAGACAAAACAGTGGTGAATTGCTATATCCTTGAAGTGACAACCCATTCGTGTTCCCACCACATAAGCATATTTCTGCAGACAGAAGAGCAGTGATTCAGGGCCTGTTTGTTCTGTCCTCCTGACAGAAAGCACATCTCTTCACCAGGTGCAGCAGTCTCCATTCCCCTGCTCTTCTGTCTACTCACAAATGTTTGAGCCATTTCACCTATTGTTAACCAGAGTCTGATAAATACAACACAAGTACAAATGACCTCATACATAAGAATGTGCCATTCGTAGGTGTCACTCTGAGTACTCGGTAGTGTGAGTGAACAGGTACGCAGCAGATGCTGGAAGAAGTTTTATGGAAACATACATTAGGAATTAGGTACCAGCAAAGGCAGAAGTACACTAAGTCATGCTCAACATAGAGAAAATCACTATGCTTGCAAAGAAGTACCAAAACCACAACCTGAGTAAGGAATCAGTTCTGGCAGAAGCTCAGTTTGCATAAGAAAAGCCCCTAAGGGCTTTGATCCCAAAAGTGCTACCAGTCAGCAACTGCAGTCTGACATCACACCTCCCTGTACCCTGACTGATACAGATGCATTGGTACGTGCCTGTAACGATGAGTATCAAAGAAGGAAAATTTTCACACTCTTTTACAGACCCTGGTGGTTGCTGAGTAGTGCAGAATTTGCAAGTGTTGAATGATCACAAAAGCAGTAGGTATACAACCATGTTGGTGGCTATGTCTATTTTCTTTATTTCATAGAATCATAGAATCGAATCATAGAACCATTAGGGATTGGAAGGGACCTCAAAAGATCATCTAGTCCAATCCCCCTGCCATGGGCAGGGAC
>JAOXOE010030809.1:0-49593 GCA_028565055.1 Phoeniculus purpureus
CCCTCTTGGCCACAAGAGCACACTGCTGGCTCATGGTCATCCTGCTGTCCACCAGGACCCCCAGGTCCCTTTCTCCTGCAGTGCTCTCCAACAGGTCAGTGCACAACCTAATACTGGTATCTGTATTAGGTTGTTCCTGCCCAGATGCCAGACTCTACAATTACCCTTGTTATATTTCATCCTCCTAATTTGAAAGGTGATAGCTTAGTTATAGTGGAGCAGGAGCCTTCAAAAATATTAAGAAGCAAAGTACATGCTTGCACAGATTTTCACTATATTATTCAATTTTTTGTTCTAAATACTCTGCTGCAACTCTGCAGTTCATGTGGGACTTAATTTCGGCTCCCAAACAAGTTGTGCTGGATGAGACATCACATTGGTCAAACATCACTGTTCCCTTTCCTGGTGTCATAACCCAATGATATCTCATAACCCTCATTAAATCATATCCATCATCTTCTTCATACTCCGCTCCTCCACAAAACAGTTCAGAAATAATTTTCACAACTCAGGAAATTTTATTCTCAAACAGGTTACGTATCCTCAAGCCTAGAAGTATAACCAATGAAGCTGCAACGTTACTTTTGAAGGTCTTTTACAGGATCTCGCAGTAATCCAGCTATCCAAAAAAAGCTAGATCCAGCCAGTTTATGGTTAAATGCAAGTCAAAAGTCAAAGAAACCCCCACATTTCTAACATTTAGGGAAGTTAGGCAAAACATTCACCATATCTTCAGATATATATATATGTAATATTCACACATCTTCAAAAACAATGGGAGTGACAAAAAAGAGTAATAAAATCTCCTTATACGTACATGAGTACATTTGCCTGAGATCTCAAACCATAAATACAAGACATTCCGTTGAAAACTCATGAAACAACATTCACTCCTAGTAGAGGTACCTCATGGAAATTTCTATAAGTGCAGAAATATGAGGACTGTAACTAGCTCAGGCAGCCAGCTAAGTTGTTCCTGATACAAGCCAGGATGCCACCAGCCTTCCGTGCCACACTGCTGACTCTTGTTCAACCATTTGTCACCCAGTGGTGCCAAATCCCTCTCTCACAGGCCACTCCAGTTAGGTCAATGGATGGTTTCAATCAAGGTACAGCATAGATGAATGTCACAAGATATTGTATCTTCTCACAGAGAAAGACTCAAGAACACAGCTACTTAAACTATCCTGTGCTTCTTTAAGGATGTGACTGTGCCAGGAGATGACTGATCAGAAGCCAAGGTATAAACTTAATGTGTCAAAAGCAGCCTGTACCACATGCACATTGAGCTATTTTCTGCTTGTATCACAAACATCCTTCCAGCTATTTTATATAGGCTGTTTTCTAACACACAAACACTCTTCTGAAAGTAATATGCCAATCTGAAGTTTAAAAGGATTCTCTGAGCACTGGACCTGAAGCAGCACAGCTGACACCCAGAAAGACACTTCTATGAAGCATTGATGTTCACATGCCTGCACTGAGCTACCAGTGTTTCAGTACTGAATATATTTATGCCTCCAAAGCAAAAGTGAAAATCCAATAAACAGTGTTAACCCCGATAACACAAGTGGAACAACTGAAGTGGAAAAACTTCAGTGTGCGCTGGGTCTCAGGTTTGTGATGCAGTTGTGAGTCGAACCCTGAAGTGCAAATTATCTAGGGTACCAGCAAAATTATGTCTACAATTTCACTTTTGGTTTCCTTTGCAGATGTGTCAACTGACTGCAGTGGGAAAAGAATGAAGTAAATGCTGAATACTTCCAACAAAAGCCTATCTTTAGTGTTCAGCAACCCTTCAGTGACTATGAGCTGATTCATGGAATCATAGAATGATTAGGGATTGGAAGGGACCTCAAAAGACCATCTAATCCAATCCCCCTGCCACAGCAGCATCACCTAGATCAAGTCACACAGAAACATGTCCAGGTAGGTTTTAAACATGTCCAGACAAGGAAATCCCACAACCCCTTCCAGTTCTCTGTCACCCTCACTGGGAAGAAGTTCGTTCTCATATTGATGTGGAACCTCCTCTGTTCCAGCTTACACCCAGTGCCCCTTGTTCTGTCATTAGATAACACTGAGCAGAGCCTGGCTCCATCCTCCTGACACCCACCCTTCACGTATTTACCAACACTAATGAGGTCAACCCTCAGTCTCCTTTTTTCCAAGCTCAAGAGACCCAGCTCCCTCAGCCTTTCCTTCTCAGGGAGAAGTTCCTCTATCTTCATCATCTCTGTGGCTCCAGCAGTTCTGTGTCCTTCTTGAACTAAGGGGCCCAGAACTGGACACAATATTCCAGATGTGGAGTATCCCCCCCCCACATATATGTATGAACGAATATTCCAGATGACTAATGGCCCTGAAACTGTAAAATACATTGTAAAAACCCAGCTAGTTCTGAAAATACCAAAAAGTTACTGAAATCAGTAAAAAAGTTTAAAAGTACCTTTAGCCCAGTGCATCTGTGATCAACTCATTATCACTTAATTAATTTAATCTAAAATTGTTCCAGACTCCTCAAGAGGTTGGGTGTTGTTCAGATGAATGATCTCTGGTTTACAGAGGTCAACTGCAGAAGACAGACACTGAGATCGAGAAAGCAAAACCAAAACGGGGTTAAGTGTGCAAAGCACAACTGTCATGTTGCTTTGGTAAATACAACGTTTAAAAGAAACTGAAATATCTAGAGTGTGAGCCTTGTCACTTGATTTATGGAAACAGAGCCACACACCTAGTAACGTGGCAGGAGAACCTGAAATTCTGGCTGAGACATGGAAACATGTGCCCTTTGAAATATGGGAATATGTCACAAAGCCAAGATACTCTCACAAATATTTATGGCAGCCCTACTTAAAGATCAGACTTGCATATCAAGATCCAAGATCAAATAAGTGATCCCTACACTTTTTCTTTTAAATTTGGTGCTTTCGAGGAAAATTGTTTTTCAGTTGCTTCCTTAGAGCTGTTCATCTCATACCTGTAACGTTCAGCATTGCAGAGAGGTGGTGCTGCATATTTTGCAGCCTGCGGAAAATGCTGACAGGTGCTAGTTGGCACAAAGCAACATAAAAACCGCAATATGATTACAAAGAGACCCTAGAAAGTGGGTTTGTTGCTTTGGTTGTTCTCAGCAGGACAGCTCATAGACCAAAGAACACTTAAAGGAGAGAAATACGCCTTACAGGCTGAGGGAGCTAAGGTTGTTCAGCCTAGAGTAGAGAAGGCTTTGGGGTGACCTCATAGCAGCCATCCAATATTTGAAGGGAAACTACAGGAAGGCTGGAGAGGGGCTTTTTACAAGAGCTTCCAGTGACAGGACAAGGATGAACAGCTTTAAATTGAAGGAGAAGAGGTTTACAGAATCACAGAACATTAGAGTTTGAAAGGGACCTCAAAAGATCATCCAGTCCAATCCTCCTGTCACAGCAGGATCACCTAGACCAAGTCACACAGGAACATGTCCAAGTGGGTTTTAAATGTCTCCAGAGAAGGAGACTCTACAACCCCCCTGAATCATTAGGGATTGGAAGGGACCTTGAGAGATCATCTAGTTTAGTTACCCTGTCTAGGTGATCCAAGGACAGTCCATGGCACCGGCAGCCCAGGTCTAACTCATTTTCCCTTATAACAAGACTACGACCCTCCTGGATGTGTTTCTATGTGACTTGGTCTAGGTGATCCTGCTGTGGCAGGGGGATGGCACTGGATGATCTTTTGAGGTCCCTTCCAATCCCTAATGATTCTATGATTTTCTCAGCTTAAAGAAATACATCAGAATTTCTTTAGAGTGGAAAAACCCCACACAGAACAGACTGCATGCAAGGACAACCTTCTCTACTTTTATCAAACAATACCAACACAAGGTTAGTAGTTGCAACGTGCAATTTAGAAGGGAAGAACAACAGCTGATTTATAACCCATTCCAGTCTGGATGTTCAGATAAACACTGAAGTAAAATTAGGAGTTATTAAAACAAATGGACTATAAATACATTAGCAAATGCTATCCTTAAGAAGAAATATCTGCAATTAATGTAATAGAACTCAAGGTGTTCACTAATTTACAGCTGGCTGAGACATTTGATAGCCACAACATATGGCAGCAATTTCTTCACAACATTTGAACAGCAGTTTTTCATTGCGATCCCTGCATGGAAGGGCTCAAGCTTTATAATTTACATTCTGCACCATTCAGGGAAGTTACCACCATATTTCCACAGCTGAAAGACCCCAGCACGATGGAAAGAAATGGGCAGTTAACTCCAATATTTTGCTATAGTCAGCTCCGTGTTATCAAGACAAACATTGGGTTGGAAAAACTGTGGCAGGCAGATGAGCAATGTGTTAAAGTGCTCTGCCATTGCCAGTGTTGTAGAGCAGTTTAGCTCTCTTTTAAGACTACTTTTGATATAAAATTTTCATTAGATTTTTTTTGTGTATGTTTGCCTTGCAGAAAAAGAAGGCAGTATTGCTTATCAATAAATGTTGGATCTGCAATTGTACTTATGCTCACAACTTACGAAGTTCATGCTCTAAGTGCAACAAAAACCAGAGACCAAAACAAGCCTCTCATCTGTGATCCTGCTCTGGCAGGGGGATTGGACTAGATGATCTTTCAAGGTCCCTTTCAACCCCTAACAATTCTATGATCTGAGGAGAAAAACTACTCTTCCCCTGCCTTCCTCTCACAAAAAATCCCCCACAGTTTAAGAAAACAGTACTATCACTGCTTAATACAAGTTGTTTATATAGTCAAGAAAAGAATTATAGAACCATAGAAACATTAGGGATCAAAAGGGACCTTGAAAGATCATCTAGTCCAATCCCACTGCCACAGCAGGATCATCTAGATCAAGTCACACAGGAACATATCCAGACGGATTTTAAACGTCTCCAGAAAAGGAGACTCCACAACCCCCCTAGGCAGCCCCTTCCAGTGCTCCATCAGCCTCACTGGGAACAAGTTCCTTCTGCTATTTATATGGAATCTCCTCTGTTTTAGCTCACACCCACTGCCCCTTGTCCTATCACAGTTGACTTTGAGACGAGCCTGGCTCCATCCTCCTGACACCCACCTAATGTCTATTTATAGACATTAATGAGGTCACCCCTCAGCCTCCTCTTCTCCAAGCTAAAGAGACCCAGCTCCCTCAGCCTTTCCTCATAAGGGAGGTGTTCGTCTTCCTTCATCATCTTTGTTGCTCTAGGCTGGACTCCCTCCAGCAGCTCCGTGTCCTTCTTGAACTGAGGGTCCCAGAACTGGACACAATATTCCAGATGTGGTCTCACTAGTGCAGAGTAGAGCGGGAGAAGAACCTGTGGCCAGATGCTAACCACCCCACTTCTGATCCACCTCAGGATGCCATTGGCCCTCTTGGCCACAAGAGCACATTGCTGGCTCATGGTCATCCTGCTGGCCATTAGGACCCCCAGGTCCCTTTCTCCACACTGCTCTCCAACAGCTCAGTCCCCATCCTATACTGGTACCTGGGGTTGTTCTACCAGATGCAAGACTCTACACTTGCCCTGGTATATTTATTTAAATTTCTCCCTGCCCAGCTCTCCAGCCTGTCCAGATTCCACTGAATGGCAGCATAGTCTGCTGGGGTGTCGGCGACACCGCCCAGCTTTGTGTCATCAACAAACTTGCTGACAGTGCACCCTTGCTAAAGCTATGGAAGGGATTAGTAGTATGAAGATCTTCTCATGTTCAGCTATTCACATGCAGAAGTGATTACTGAATTTGCAGTTATATGGAAGCTCAAAAAAAGCATATCTTAAAGGATTTTTTCCTAGGACCAAAGAGAAGGGAGTCAGTCTTGGATCTCCATCTCCTACAAGTGCTGTTTCCACAAAGGCACATGTACTGGAATTTCTGTCCTGTATTTAAGACAGAAAGCAAGAGATTTCTCTATATCAATAACCTGAAACATAACTCAGATCTGGAATTTCAGCACTTACACAACCTAAAAAGAAAAACTAATGTAAATTCAGTATCACACAACTGTCTTTCTTTACACAGATCCTTTAAACCAACTTGCCAAAAAAATTCACTGGTTTTGGTAAAAATGCCAAAACTCATCTCTGGAGGCAAAATGAAATAATTCTGTACCAGAACGACTGACTACTCAGACTGAAGTCATCTTAAAAAGCATGGCAGTGTGAAGAGTATTCCTTCAGACCTTCTACAGTCACGCTGTGTCTCGACTTTTGTGGTGCCAAATTGAAGGATTTGGTTCCAAACATTTCCAGGGCTTTTAGACCAGGGCTGACACAACATTCCCTCACTTCAGGCACATTCTTCTTCTTTCATTTTACTGAATACATCAGAGGATTTTTAAAGGACAGAGCAACGTTAATCCTAATAGCCTTAGGTTTGAGACTCCATGCTGTTGGCTGATAAACCAGCCTGTCTCATTCCACACCCAGAACATTTTGTCAGTTTACTGGCTTTATCTTCCCCAACATCCTCAGTGATTTATCCTTTTAATCTCTCCAAATCAGTTGTAGTTACTATTCTTTTAACTATGTCTAAGTGTTGGGAAATTCTTTTAGAATTGATGCAACTCTAGAAAGGTTTTGCCAATCATTTGTGTGATATCTTGTTCTCAGGATTAAGAATGACCTTGCCTGAAGCATGTTAGAATATTAAACAGCAGCTCTTGGTGCTCCAGGGAGCTAACAATGGTGTCCAGCTCTTCATTCGAGAGTTCTGAGGAGAGTTCCTCAGCTTAACCCCAGGGTCTGCAAAACAATCCTTTTTATGACTGGACTTGCATTACAGAGGAGGAAGAAAGTAGCAGGGCTCTTCTGAGCTCTGACCATTTCCAGCAGCCAGTGCCGCTCTCTGATGTCTGTGCAGCTGTTGTTGATGACATAGTCTCTTCTTGACTCAGCTCGAGTCCCTGGGGAATTGTGGTTTGTTCGCTTGGGGTCTTGTCTTCAAGAGTCTTGTAGTGACATCTAGATATATTTCATAATTTGTGGATGTTGTACCTGTATGATAGGCCTGAGTTCCCTTAAACAGCTTCTAGCTGTTCTCAAATCACTTGTTGGATGATCTTATAACCTGAAGACGATTAAATGCAGCTAAGTGATCCTTCTGTCCAGAGCTACACTTACACGTGGTACCCACAACTTTTTAGAGATGGATGTTCATTATTGTGGACATCAGGAATGCTCAGATGTCAGCTTCGAGATTTCTTTGTTATTCATCTCCAGTCGAGCTTTGAGCAGTACTATCCGGTGAAATAAAACTGATGCAAAAGTTAAGCGTATCTTTGTTCACGAGATCCATAATCCATTTAGTCAGCTGGTTTTACTACTTGGTCCTATAATCCAAGCTTGTCCCCATGTTGTTCTCAGAGATAGGTCTGGCTTTAATTGCAGCAGTACTTGGGTATCAGCATTGCTGTGATAATAAATGCATTCCAGGTAACATTTTTTACAGTCTGCAACGGTCATTTGCGTTTTAAAATGCATCCTCTATATCTTTCTAAAGGAAGCTAGGTAGGCTTAATCCTGCTTGGGTGACCCCAAGAGAAGTGACAAGCTCTGCTTTAGTAGTCATGACCACGAGCATGGTACTCTCTTATCATGACTTCTGACTGTCTGGTACGATGAAGATTTACAGGAACACATGATCTGCTAATCCTCTGTGTTTAAAGGAAGAGAACAGGGATTATGTGGTCATTCTCTTACTGTCATGACCAGGTATTGTGATGGGGGTTACGAGAGCTGATTTTTGGAACATCTTTGGAAACACTGGTAGCTGTTTTAATAGCACCTAAGCTGTGAATTAAGCTGTCATCACTCAGTGAGCACTGCTGTCTTCTGGCTATTTTCTAGGCAGTCTGGTCTGCCTATAGATAAGAATGTTCAGCTCTTGATTTTGATGAGGGCTGTGTGCTTGAAACTGCAATTAGAATTAGTAAGGGAATTGTAAGAGGGGGACAGTTTGAAAACAGAATTTTAAGGCTATGCTAAAAGAAGGGAAATTAACTCTCAGGTTGCTATTTTCTCCAAAATATTTTATTGCTTTGGCTATTTTGATTTAGTCACTCCCTTCCTTATCTGATGCTTTCTAAATACACCTGTATAATGAGGGGAAAAGATATAGCTAGTGTTTGTTGTTTTAAATGTCACCACTAAATAAACAAATTCTTCATAGTTTAAGAATGAAGGTAATGGCTGCCAACTTCCAGCTTTGTGGAATCAGGGAAGGCTTTTTGTTTCAGTCTTCTTTGTGCAACCTTAGTGCTTTAATTTCTATGATACAAGGACTGAGCACCCCAACTGTAACCATGTTTCACTGCAACTACTTCTTCTGTCTGGAGTTTGCACTACAGATGCCTTCTCTTTTCATATCATTTCTTCTAGCAATAGAATTGCCAAACACTCTGACAATAGATATTGACTCTAAACTGTTGGTAATCTTATGAAGCATCATTCAGGGTAGAAATGGAACATGCTGGTCCCAAACCCTATTCATATTTTTTAGGAATATGAATATGGTTATCTCCAAGGGAGGCAGAGGACTTGGAAACAGGCATATGGAGGTAAAATAAGGAAGCCCGAACAGACAGATAAATAATGAATCTTAAAGGATTTTCTTTTACATCTCAAGGTTGAGACTGTGATGCCTTCATTAAAATTGATGATTAGGTAATACAGCTCAATCTTCATTACAGAATAAGGAGAAGAAACCAAATGTGTTGCTGATCTGTGACCTGCTGAGGTCTATTGATCTATTCCTGTTCTTGATGTTACTCATTCAAACTGTTGTGTGTTGCGACCTACCATGCTTCTTGCTTGTGCTTGTGGTGTGACAGAGCTTGTGTCACTTGCTCCACCTCCGCCTATGAAGGTATCTCTAAGGGGCATGCATGTATTTTATGACACACAACAACTACATAGAATATCTGCCAGCAAAGAAAGATATAACACACGATACTACTGGACACAGGGTTTTTGCTAAGGTAGAGAAGGAGACACCTTTAACTTGGTTTAATCTCAAACAGTGTGTGTTTTTTTCTCATTTCACAAAGGCTACAATTGAACTGAATGCATAGCTCCAATTTCACTTTTATCTTTCATAAGAATCAATAAAAAGTGGAAGAAAGTTGTTTATTTGGTGAAAGTTTGTTTTTTTTAAAAATCAATAACATTAATGGAAAAAAAAAGCAGCACACTGGTTGCAGTATTATTTTTGCAAAATACCAAGGCCATTTGGAGTGTGTGGAAGGGGAATTTATTTCCTCTGGTAGAAAGGTATTTAGGCTTTTTGTTCCGATACATGAAATAATTGCCATTTATGTTTTCATTTGTTGTTGATTCCTATATATTCACTCTGGAGCAGTTCTGATTGACTCCATTATAAATGTTAGAAGACTGAGTAATTAAATGTTATTTTGTGACCTTTATGTGCCTTAAGGAAAGAAACTTGATTATCGTATCTCACGTCACTTTTGGGCCCTTGTAGCCATCTACATGGGATAATATGCTTCAGCTTAGTGCACTGGATTAATACCTTTTGCATTAAATGAAAGGCGAAGCTGCAGGTGCACTGTCAAACCACTTTCTCAGACTAGTGTTGTGTCATGTAAATACTGTGACAATTCCCATACTGATTCATTTTGCACATTTTGTTCGTTGTCGTGAGCAATGTGAAAGTGCTGGTAGAGTCACCATCCCTAGAGTTGTTTAAAAAATGGCTGGATGTGGCATTTGAGGAGATGGTTATAATGGCATAGGGCTGAATACTGGACTTTTTTCTGGGGTGATGTATATCTTTGTTAGTGATTTGAGTCAGGTTGTGGATCTACAGGGCAAAAAAGGTAGAGCCATGGACATGGAGTTCATGCTGTATGTGTCTGAGCATGTTCTCCTCCCATGGACTGCATGCCTGCTGGGCTGGAGCATGTTAGGTGTTGTACTGGGAGTTTTTTAAAATAGATGTGTGCCATTTTGTTTGTCAAAAAGCCCGTGATATCTCATCTTTCATAGTGAGACAGCATAATTGTTAGGGAATTGATGGAGCCTACCAAGGGAAATGCTTTAAGAACAATTTCCTGCTGTCCACTTAGATGCTACACACTGCTGCTAGTGGCAACTCTTCCAACATTCACCCTCTACATCACCTCCACTTCATCATCAAGTATTTTCCAGTGCATTGTCAGTAGAGGTGATATTTAGGGTTAATACCTTCAAAAGGCAAATATCAACATAATCATGGCACTAAAGTTGTTAAAAGACAAGAAGTCAGACATATGATGACAGGTTCTCAGCTAATCAGTGCTAATGTCTGACCATTACTCATAGCAAAGAAATGAAGATTTAGTTGAGCTGAAGACATGGCCCACACATTCTAGCTACTCTTGAATAATTTAGCATTAATAACTAGGGTTTATCTATTTATTTTAGTATGCATGAACTTTTTAACTTGAATGGTTGTGAGCAGAGAGCTGCCTAGTCACTGCTGTGCACAATACCTGCTGGTGATGGCTGTGTGCTGTCCTCTCCATTGCCCCAAGTCCATTTGCACTGAGCCTGAGGTGTGAAACTGGTTCAGGACCTAACATCACCAGATCAGCCAGACCAGGGTGCTAAGGGAACAGACCAGCTGGCCTTAAACACCTCCAGGGATGGGGACTCCAGCACTGCCCTGGGCAGTCCATTCCAGTATCTGATCACCCTTTCTGTGAGGAAGCGCTTGCTAACATCCAAACTAACCCTCCCTTGGCAGCTTCAGACCCTGTCCTCTCTGGCGCTGGTTGCCTGGGAGATGAGCCCAACCCCCACCCAACTACAACCTCCCTTCAGGGAGTTGGAGAGAGGGAGAAGGTCCCCCCGAGTCTCCTTCAGCCTCTCCTCACCAGCCTTTCGCTCCAGTCCCTTCCCCAGCCTCGTCACTCCTCTGGACTCACTCTGGCCCCTCAATGTCTTTCTTGAAGTGAGTGGCCCAGAACTGCCCCCAGTACTCGAGGGGAGGCCTCCCCAGTGCCCAGTGCAGTGCCTCTCTAGCCTCTTCCTTCTGCTGCCATGGAAATGTGTTAGTGTAATGTAGCTGTTAATTCTTGAATTCTCTGTAGTTATTTTCAGGGATTGTGGGTTAAATGCATGTCAAGGGTTAACGCTGCTTTGCAGCTGCCAGTATTTCTTCAATTGCTTCTCTTTCTGTTTGACATAGTTTCCCAGGGAGTTGCTTGGCTCTTGAACTGGAATGGGTTCAGATTAGGGCTGGATTTGTTGTAATAAAAAGTGCAGAAACATAATTTGTGACAGTTTCTGTCTTAAAAATTTATCAGCCCCATTAACTGCTTATGCTCACTGACACAACCATCTCAAGTGGTTAGAGACAAGAGGGTTGCTGATGAGATTTGAAGGACTTTGGGTTACTCCATTTGCATTCCCTTATCACCATCTAACCTTACAGCTGTTTTAAGGTTGTTTTGAGCTCAGAATAAGCTGAAATACCTGAGTCCATCCTCAGCAATGGCTTTAAGCTAATCCACTGCCATGGGTCTGGGATCTGTCTTACCTTACAGCACTGTATAACATTCCTGCCCATCATTCAACAGCTTGGTATCAAAGGATATAAATTTTAATATTGCTGCTACTGAAATGTAAGAAATCCTTAAAGGCCTTGTGGCCACATTCCTTTTTTTAGCTACTGCTTTTCCAGGGAGATTCTTGTGCCCTTGATGTGTGCTCTTTGGATGTGTGCAGCTTTTTTCTTTTCCTTCTTCTGTAACTCACACGTGCTTGTGATGCACGGGCAAGATGCTTCATGGGCAATCATGACTTTGCTTGTGGTGTGCAAAAATGGACTGCGTGGCATCTTGCCTGCAACAAAAAGGAAAGTAAAGATAATTTGAGATCCTGGATTGAGAGAGAGGAGAGAGCATATTTGTACTAACAATGCTGAAGCCATGTAGCGGCAAAAATGATTTACAAGTGCCAGTAGGAACCGAGGTTCCTCTGGTCTCAACTCCCAGTCTCTAGACTACAGCACTTTGTCTCAGATAAGAACTTTGTTTTTAAGGCTGACATTGCTGCATCTGTGAGGAACCCCTCAGAAGTTTTGCATCGTAAGGTCTTATTTCATTCTGAAATGTGCTGATGTGCACAGGAAAATCCACACTGGCATCAGTGAGTTTTGAATGAGACCCTTAAAGCATCAGTCTCTGAAATTGTGACGAGATGTACCGAGGGACTGTCGGGTATGCTTTATTGTCATACCCATAACTTCATATCATGAAAATGAATAGGTTTTGTACTGGACTGCAAGATGGGTTTGTTTCTGAAAGGCTAGATCTATAATTGCTTATGACTCTCTTATCTAAAAATATTTGCAAAAGGGAATCCTCTAAATCCTGGAGATACTTTCTATGTCCCCTACAGAAAATCAATGATGAGAAATTAAAGCAGCCTGTGAGATTACCTATCATCTTCTGTATCAAAATATGTTGATGCTTGTGTCTGACAAGAGAGGAACAGGCTCATGGAAAGTGTTTTGAGATAAGCCACCCGCATCGCAAAGGTTTGATGTTTCACACAGGCCAGAACTTTTTCTCACGATTACATGACATAAATCCTCATCAGCACCGTTTAATGCAGTTCAAAATAGCCAGGTGCCCAGGTGGCCCAGAAGGCCAATGGCATCCTGGTTTGTATCAGCAATAGCGTGGCCAGCTGCACTAGGGACGATATTCTCCCCGTGTACTGGGCACTGGTGAGGCCTCCCCTCGAGTACTGGGGACAGTTCCAGGCTCCTTCATTCGAGATGGAGGGGCTGGAGCAGGCCCAGAGGAGCAACAAGGCTGGGGAAGGGACTGGAGGGAAAGTCTGATGAGGAGAGGCTGAGGGAGCTGGGGGTGTTTATCCCGGAGAAAAGAAGACTTGAGGAGGTCCTTCTCTCTCTCTCCAATGCGCTGAAAGAGAGGTAGGCTCTTCTCCCAGGCAACCAGTGCCAGGACACGCGGGCAGGGCCTCCTGGCCTTGTGCTGGCCTCTGTTAAACATCAAAACTTGAAGCGGCCAGGGGAGGCTTAGGTTGGGTGTTAGGAAGCCCTTCCTCACAGAAAGGGTGATCAGACGCTGGAATGGACTGCCCAGGGCAGTGATGGGGTCCCCATCCCTGGAGGTGTTGAAGGCCAGCTGGTCTGTTGCCCTTAGCACCCTGGTCTGGCCGATCTGGTGATGTTAGGCCCTGAGCTGGGCTGGATGAGCTCAGAAGACTTTTCCAGCCTCAATAGTTCTGTGATTCTGTGAAACTAACGTACACTTAAATTTTAATTTTCACTTGTGTTTTGTCTGTTCCTCCTCACATCCAAGTAATTGTTTTGATGTGAATCAGAGGCTGTGGTTAGGGGAATGTACAGCAGTGGGATGTGTTGCTGGCGGTCTCACTGTATGGTGAAGTGAGTGTCAAAAAGTCCAATCAGACCAAGCTCACGCTGGCTTTTTTAGTAACGTGTCTGCCCACTGCTGGACCTGCAAACTACACCGTTTTGATTAGGCTACATGTCACTGTGATTGTGGATTTTCACTGATTGTGTTTTAAACTATTTAAAAAATATATATGAGCATTTGTGAGCTGTGCCAAAATGAACCAGAAGACAGCATATACTGCCTCCACCATTTCAATTTCACCCGTTTTCTTTTCTGAATGTTTGAACTGTCCCTCGTTCTGTTTGTGATCAGATTTTATTTAGTGAGTGATGGATACACACAACCAGATGTAGAAGTGTGTTCTCGGCAGTTAACTGGCTCAAAGTTTGTTTTGAACACTTTGCTTTCACATTAAAATTATGTTCATGTTATCACTTCACAAAAACTCATCTACAAAGCATGGGCAGCATATCTGAGTATCTCTGAAGACAATTGATATGAAATACTGAGTAAAAATGATCTCAGAGACTCGGATGTTATCTAATTACATCCAGTTAACAACAACAACAACGTTTTAAAAATTGCTTTATAACTTTTCTCTGCAGGGCATCCATCATGAATTATACAGGAAATTTTCAGATGGACAGAAGGTTGATATCAAGGTGTGTGTCTTCTATATATTCAGATTTGTTTGTCATGATAGGTATTAGAAATTAATTCAAATCCTGAGGGGAGTTGTCTGTTCTGTCTGAAACTCTTAAACAGGCTGTATTTTGGTTTTTACTGAAGGAAATTGAGTTTGTGTTGTTTTCTGGAAGAAAAAGTCAGCCAAATGAAACCAAACCTGCACTGGATTTTTCACTAAGTTTTATCTCTTTCCTCTGCATCAAGTCTATTGCAAGTGATAAAAGAAATGGAAGCAGATTTCAGCATAGATTTTTATTTTTCCTTGATTATGAATGGTTTGCGTTATGGAAATGTCTTCAGTTTGTGCCAGGCATAGGGCTCACAATTTATTTTATTTTCCATTCTCTGTTGTAGATTGTGGAAATACTAGTAATTTCAACATTAAGCTTGTATCACTTTCTGTTCATCTCTGTTGCTATGTTTGTTCAATCCTTTGGTGGCCTTTGCATAATCTCAAAACACTTCCTTTTCCACCTCATTTTATACATTCATTTCCCTCTTATTCTTTAACTAGCCCAAAGCATCCATCTCTCTGCAGCCATTCTCCTTGCTTGACTATACCTCGCTATTGTAACAGTAGTAGTCTGTATCTGACATTTTCAGATTACAGTTTATCCTTCCTTTTAAAGACACCTGCTTGGCAGAGACTACAAAGAGCTCACCAGGTGTTCTAGGTTCACTGTGGAAAATGGTTTCACATGGTTGTTGTAGATTCCCATGATCTTGAAACCGTTGAGTGAGGGAAGGGGAAACAGAATCTTCCATGGCTGACATGGCTTTTCATAGCTCCTATTGCTTCTGTCTCATCACAACTATGTGAGTTGTCTCGTCACATTACTATGTGAGTTTGGTGTGGTTTATTGCTTTAGACACAGCTTCCTACTTCAGGGTTTTTGAGTAGAAACTTGGGTTTAGTCCATGCTTGTCATCCACAATGGGAATGCCTTTAGTACAGTTCCTCTGTATGAGGACAGAGAGCGTTTCCAGTCTAACATTCAGATAATTCAGCCTGCTGTTAACTATCCCATCAGGTCTGGTTTATGTGCAAATCACGTTTTAGTATTTCAAATGGTTCCAATTTCTATGTGAGTGATCAAAAGGTTGCTGCACAATGGGATCACTTACTCCAGAGATGCGTTTGGATCAGAGGTTAACACTTTTTGCATGGAATACACTTCTGTAACCCTGGTCAAGCACTGTACAGTTTAACTGGAAGCAATGGTCAGGGGTATGTTTCCCTTTAAGAGCTGAAAGAAATGCTAAGCAGAGAATTCCGGTAATTCTCCCCCTGTACTGTTCACAGGGGAGGTCTCTTCTTGGATACTGGGGACAGTTCTGGGCCTCTCACTTCAAGAAAGAGATGGAGGGGCTAGAGTGGATCCAGAGGAGCAACAAGGCTAGGGGGAAGGGACTGGAGGAAAGGTCTGATGGGGAGAGGCTGAGGGAGCTGGGGGTGTTTAGCCTGGAGAAGAGGACGCTTAGGGGAATCCTCTCTCTTTCTCCAGCTCCCTGAAGGGAGGTTGTAAGCAGGTGGAGGTCAGGCTCTTCTTCCAGGCAACCAGCGCCAATAAAAGAGGACAGAGCCTGAAGCTGCCAGGGGAGGGTTAGGTTGGATGTTAGGAAGTCCTTCCTTATGGAAAGGGTGATCAGACCCTGAAATGGACTGCCTAGGGTGGAGTCCCCATCCCTGAAGGTGTTTAAGGCCAGCCTGTCTGTTGCCCTTAGTGCCCTGGTCTGGGCGATGTGGTGGTGTTAGATCATGGGCTGGGCTGGATGTGCTCAGAGGGCTTTTCCAGCCTCAATAATTCTGTGACCCTGTGAACTCTGCACGCCATCAGAGCTCCACTCTTGTAGAACTAATGAGGCCATGCTGGTGTTTTATCCAGGCTGGGATCTGCCCTCCACTGTACATCTCCACTGCTTGAGGTCACTTGAAATGAATGAACCCGGGGTGAACCTGGGAGGTCATCTTCATCAGGTAACTGTTCACCAACTACCCACTTGGCTGTGTGGCAGCATCCCTGTAAAAGGCAAACTTGATGCTTTTGCTTAGCGATATTCCAGTGCACTATTTGGGGTCTCTTCATCTTGTAACCAGAAGACACTTTTGGTCTTGTTTGTTGGACTCACGAAGTTCTCACTTGGTGGGTTTTCTTTGAGGGATTTGTGCTTCCTCCCTTACATCTCTAGTAGCTTGGCTAAATGAGTGGTTTGAATGTTGAGATAAAAATATGAATGATGACAGTTTAGTGAACTGAATTGCACCACTGTTTTTTTATTGGTCTGCTTTGAGTGTTTAGCCCTGGAGAGACGTTTCTACACCATACAGAGTTATTAGATTACAGTGTACTCATTTCTGCTTCAACTTCACAGGATCTTTTTGGCACCCGATGGTATCTTTAAGTGCTACAGAAAAAGCGATCTCTGCTTCTTTTCTTGAGCAAGTACTGGTGGGGTTGCTGGTCAATCACTAACTTAAATTTCATTTGCAAATAAATAAATAAAGACAAGTTCTCATCAATAAGGAATTGGTATATGTGCAAGTCTGTTCACTTAAGCCTTCATAACTCAGCCCAATAAAAACAGACATTCACTGGACTACCTAAGGGCACATGTCCAACCCAGAAAGTGGGTTTAATAACTTCCTCTCTTCTGCCTTTCTCCTTCTTTTTTCACGTTGACATTAATCTCCTGTGCAGATTTGGAATTTGGAATGGAGTCATTTTCTAACTGCAGTGCTTCCAATTTTAATATTCTGTTTCCTTTTAGTTTTTCCAAGCAATTCAAAGATTAGTAACACTGTAAAACATCTAAAAGCATGCTGGAAGTTTCCTGCTGCTTCAAGTGTTGTGTTATGTTATCTTTGGAATAATTTTAAGGTCCCACTGGTGTAGTATAGCAAGTTACTATGTCATGGAGCTTATTAGTATGCCTATGGGAAACATTAATTCACACTGACATCATACTACATTATTCAATAAATCAGGATCTTTTTCTTGTTTTTAAGAAATAGAGATTATTTTTTTCTTTAGTGAAAAGAAAAAGCGATCAGATTGGCTTGCAGGATGTGCATCGTTATCTCAGTGATGGCCCCTGTGTTGTTGCAGGGAATGGAAAGAGCAAGGGTTTGGGTGGTTTGAAAGACCTTTATTTTTCTAGCATATAAATGTTATTTTAAAAGGCTTTTTACTCTGTGATTAGCACAGCAGGCTTAAATTGCCTGGGCTCTGGTCATTATTATTTCTGTAATCCCAAAAGTTTATTATATTATTCAGGATCTAAAAAATGTCAAAGTAGACTTAAATTTGGTGAGGATTTAATGTGTGATGCATTCCTTTTGGAGCTGAAAAGTCTAATTTTGTTGACACAGAGAACTGAAAAATGGCCACAGACCACAAAAGTCCCAAAGCATTGCCAGGGAAAACTTATGAAAAGGGAGCTGCCCTTACTGGGCTGTCTGTAGGCAACTGATTTTACTCCCATTTCCCAGATATAATGTTACTTAAAAAAAACCCCCAAAAATCAACAAACTACTTAAGCTGTTGATTTGTCTGTGACTTATGAATTAAACTAAGAAATGAATTTAACTTCCACATGACAGCTGAATTATTTTTATTCCACTAAGGCACTTGGCATTTTACAACCATTAATTGACTATCCAGATACGGAACTGCAAATGCAGTTGTATAGTTAAAGATCAAGTAGCAGCCCCTTCCTTGTGGTACCACAGAAACTTTGGAGGTTGTGGAATGACCAGAGTGAATTCTCACTTGTGTTCGGTAGTGAATACATCACAGGGGACTTGCTGAAAATGTGGGTCTCCAAACTGCTGGTATTTCAGATGGAATAAATTTGCTATAGAGCAATGTTTTGCATTTGGGATGTATTTCTTGGTAAGTGCTGCTCACCACAATCAGAACATGAAAGCTCTGTGTGTTTCTAAATAAAAGGCCAGTTATGACAAGCGTGAGCATATTCCATGAATGATTTTGATCCATGCTCTAAAAAGTACTTTATAGGAGAGGTTTGGGCATATCAACTTTTTGCTGTGGGAGGGCTGGGGTTGTTCCTTTGGACTCAGCAGCACACTGGTAGCGTTATGTGGCTCCAGTTTCAGAGGGAATTTGTGGACTGGGTGACTGGATGTGTGCCTGGTGTTAGATGATGTCTCTTTGCAGTCAACAGGATAGAAATTTAGCAACTTAGAAATATAGCTAATACTCTGGGAAATTAAAGCAATAGAGAGGTATGATATAGCTCTAATACCAACCTCAACTATTCCTGAACCAAGTTACCTTGTAGTAGTAAGATTAACCTCAAACTTGTATGATGAAACCTGAATGGATATGTTTCCCAGCTTCCTATGAGCCTGTAGGGTTCAAACTCAGTAGAAAGCTCTAATCCCTAGATTTTGGCAGCAGGTGTTTAAATCAAAACACAAAATGATGGAAGTTTTATGAAGAGTCTTAAGAAATAGCAAAGTTTCAAGACTTAATTTGATTTTCATTCTCTTGGTGATTGTCATTGGTTGATCCAGTAGATCAGGTTCAAGAGGAGATTAAACAGTTAATTTAGTTAAAGCACTAATGGGCTGGACGGTCAAAAATCACTTATAAAGTCGCAGACCCCTATTCCTGCACACGGAGCTGCAGGGACCATCTCTTCACAGCTGACATACCTTCAGTAAGAGGGAAAGAATGGACTCAGTTCCTGGAAGGGTTATTGAGACAGTCCTAGAAAGATCAAGGCTAAATGGTCTGTAACGACTCCCAACTACGTTTTTATAATTCAGATATGCCTCTTAGCATCCTTAGCCTTTACTGTCTTCCCTGATTAATTTATTTATGTTTCAACTCTATTTTTAATGAGTTAGTGCTGACTAGCCCATGTGTCCAGCAGAGTGTCCTGCTGTCTTGTTTGGACTGGTGGCAGGTGATTGATAGTATGGACTAAACACATAGAAGAAAGTGGAGTCCTTGGAATAAATAACTGGGCTTTTGGTTTTCATACAGGTTCTGCCAAACTGTATTAATATTTTTTTAATGTGGTTAACTCTGGTTAATTTTTTGGTGACTCCTTCCTTCCCCTCCAAAATATAAGTCGTTAAGTTTTTCTAATAAGGGACCAGTTGATCATTTTGACAAGGATGTGACAACGTTTGATCTTTAAATTAGGAAGGAGTTAACAAATTAAATAAATCATTGAAAAATGCAGACATTAGCTATAAAAGTGACAAGCATCTTATCTTAGTGCTGTGTCTGAGCCATCAGGAGCAGAACATGATTTATATTCTGGGCTTAATGACCAATGCTTTCTGTAAATGCAAGAAGAGCCCAAATTCCCATTGTCTTTCCCTGGCAGCAGCCCCAGAGCCAGCCCAGTGGCTGGTCATGGAGCATGAATGCAGCTGAAGGAGGAGGATGGTACTCAGAAGAAATTAAATGTGGTCACAGCAGAGGATGCTGGGGAGGGAAGAAGACACCCACACAAAGGGTTTCCTTCCCACAGCCTGGGATGCAAAGGAGCCCAGGAGAGACGCCTTCTATTTTCATGCTTCGGCTTAATGCTGTTTCTCATGTGTTTTCCATCCCTGTATGGAACAGTTAGTCCTCTGCTGGAAACCACTGTTTTCTTTGGGTGAACAAGTCTCAAAAACCTCATTTCTGTAATTTGAAGGATTGTTGTCTGATGTTGTGGGATACTGAATGGCAAAATACAGTATAAGGGCTAGAAGGAATACTGATCAATGTTAGGTTATGAGTATACTGGTATGTGCTTTAGCAACGGTGGTAGATGATAAACAGCTGGTACTGGAAGACTGAAGAAAGATGATGAATATACATATATCTGACAGGAAAAGGTATGTGAAAGTACAATCCAGCTTAATTTTATAAAAATATAAAGATACATTTCTCCTTCTACTAGCCTAGATCAGAGGAATTTTCATACATTATACTAAGCAATATTTACTAGGCAGTTTGGAAGCAAGTTGTGACGTGAGTCGGTATCAATATATAACGTCTTTTAATGGATGTCAGCCTTACTTTGTAATTGATATATTAGCTGGCAACAGAATGATTTCCATAATTGAAAAGCAATAAAGGCATAAAATGCAGTTTTACTGTGTTTATGTCTTGTAAAAAACAGTGTAAAGAGAAAAGCAGTGTGAGTGATACCCAGGAATGCTGTTTGTATCTCAAGAAAGGACAAACAGAGCAGCACATTCCTAATTTGTACCCATCGTTTCTGATAAATGCTAAAAGCCCAGGGAAACAATGCACTACAAATGGCCAGCGCCAGGCCCTAAATGTGGCACACCAAGTCTGCACATACAGGTCATCTTCTTCTTTTTTCCTTTTCCTAGGGATGTGGTTGTATGTGGGAAAGAAGCCAGATCAAACCCCATAAAATACATAATTTATATACCACTCTCCACTATAGAGCAGCACGAACATCGTTAATGAGAAGCGCTGCTAAAAGAATCTTTCCCTGAGTTTGTTTGCAGGCATGCTGGGGCAAAAAGGGGGTGTCCCCTGGGAATGAAAGAGTAATAAAATGTTTGGGGGATGGGGTGGGCAGGGGACGCTAAGAACAAAAAAAAGAACAAACATGGTACTGGAGTTTTTTCCCTTCTACCAGTTCATCAGCCATTGCAACAGCTTGAGGTAAGGAATTTGCAAAACACACATGGAGAGTTTTTTGCTGCTTATTTTTTTTAATCTCTGAAGTCCAACAGTGATGATGAAGGTAGCTGTGACATTTGCAATTTTCCATGCACCAGCCCATTCCATTTTCTTCCCTGGTGCCACTTACATGGTACAGTAAGCCTCCAGCATTGACAATAATTATAGCCTGAATAAAATGAAGAGGGTAATATGAACAAAGCTCTGCTGTAATTGCCTTTTCATTATTTTCTAACAGTTAGTTATTCAGTCACAGGGAAAAAATTACACAGTAATTGGTTGACAATAGGAAGCTAAAGCTAAATTCCAGAACTATGATATTTTTGTGTATTGGTCTTTTAGACCTTTTATTCATATTTTGATTAAACAGCTAGAGCATTAAAGTGAAGTATAAATGTAGCCTTGGTTCAGATTCCATAACATTAGTTTCCACCTCACACGATTTTCATTCCGTTTTGAATTTTAAGCTCCCACATACTGCAGCCCTGTAAATATTGTCGCCTATTGACTTTGAAATACAGATTTGCAACTCTCTCTCACTTAGTTTAACAACAGCAAAGAATCGCTTTCACCTCTAATGCTTTAAAAAAGTGTCTAGTGTGACTGAGTACAAACAATTCAGTAGGATGGTTTTGCCTTCTTTTAGATGCTGAGGTGGAAAAACAACAGTCCAGGTGTGTGTTGTCTTTTCTTTGAGTTTTAAGTAAAAAAATCTTTAGCAACTGGTGGCATTTTGTAGGTGTCAAGAGCAACATGATAAGCCTCTACAAGCTGATCCAGGCAGCAGTAGCATTTCAAAGTCAGGCACAGGTCTTTTGACCCAAGAGTGGGAAACTATTGCTGTTGGGTCTCCAGCATTCATGGGAAAATTTACTTCTGATATTTATCTTCCTACCCTTTCTCTCTTATTTTCTTTAACCTTGGGGTTTATGTGGACCCCATGTTGCAACTGAATGTTCTGCATTCTTTAATGTAAAATGCATGGTTCTCATTGCTAAGTCTACCTCATCTTAGCAAAGGACCACTAAGCACAAAATTGTGAAACAAGTTTACCTTCTGAAAGTTCAGTGTTTGTTTAAATTTCATGCTTGTTTAATGCCACCATGTGATGATCACAAAGACATGGTAATACTGAAAAAGACCAGCCAAATTCCCCGTTTTCTGGGTTTGTTGTTACATGTAATGTGGCTCTGGAGAAACTGCCCTGGATGACACGAGACAGGCAAAGCTGTAACCTAGGGATAAGTTGTAATTCTTAATTCTTCACTGCTGTGTTCACTCTGTCAGCTGCAATGAGTTTCTCCCTATAAAAGATTGGTTGGTGGGCTTGCCATGACTCTTTTGGTTCTCCCTTGGAACTGTAGCTGAATTCAGTGTATTTATGTCAGCAGACATTTGATTAGTATAATGCTTTCCCATAAACTGTAATTATTAACATGTCAACGAGCACATTTTTGCAAGTCTCAGGTCTAAACTGCGGTGTGCTCAGTTAGAGCTATGGCAGGAACAACGATTTTTGCACCCTTTGTTTTCAGAGAATGCTGTAGACCTTTATAAAACCTGAAGTTCCTGAAGCTTCTGGAGGCAAAAAAAAAGATCCTGTAGAAGCTGAAAGCAAACAAAAGGTAAGTTACAACGTAGTCACAATAGAGTCTTTTAACAGTTTATTTCTTATCAGACTTGGCTGCCTCTCAACAGACCCTGCAGATGTGAGAGCCCAGCCAAGGCAGGTGCCACAGCAGAGCTTTGCCCTGCAGGTTTGCTTCACCTGACTGAAAACAACCAACCAGAGCTCATTCCTGAGCATTTCATTGATATGCTGTAAAGACATACTATGTATTCAGGGCTTGACACAAATGCCAGTGAAATCTATGGGACTCTTCCTGCTGTGTCCAGCAAACTCTGGATGGGGTCCTCCAAAGCACTGGCAATAGACAAATACATCCCATCAGTCCTATTCTGGTGTATGTTTTATACTGTGCCCTGACTTTTATTTTGAGTCCTAGATCTTTATTATAATCAGTCAAAGTCCTGGCTTTCAAGTTTTGAATGGGCCTCATAATTATCTAATGCAAGTACTCCAGAAATCAGATTAGTAATTAGCTGAACCAAACTGATTGGTGTGACTTCCTGAATGCATCTCTTTAATGTTGAACATTTGCTTTGTGCTTGAAGGATTTGTTTGTGTGTTTCTTGTGTGTGATGAGAGCTTTTCTGTAATTAGCTCCTGGGGGACAGCATATTCTAACAGTTAAAGAATAATTGCAGCCCTATGAAATGTGAAATGGCTTGGGCTGGCTTTTGTTGCAGCTTAATTGTATGCAACAAGTACAGGAGGCTTTTCATTTCACACCATGATAGTAGAGATGTAGCTTTCATAAATATAGAAAGGAATTTTGTACAGTGGTACATAGTCTCTAATGTGTTAATTTTGCAGAAAAAAACAAAACCAACAAAGCTTCTGAGTGTTATTGAAGTAGATGTTCATCATTGTTTCATTAGCTTGTAGTTTCTATGTGTGATTTTAATGAAAGGGAAAAGGAAGAGAAAAATAAGTGTGACAGTAGAAGACAAATGACTCGGTGGCCACTCTGAAGTGGCTTGTTTTCCTTTAAAATACAAATGTACACTGGTTCTTCTTCTGAAACTTTGTGGCAAAAAAGAAAGGGGTTTTTGGACAGCATTTACAACAGGGCTCTGGTCAAACTATTTGTAGTGAAAACATAAAATTAGTAGTCAATAAATTTTTTTTAGAATAAATAAATAGAAGAGGAAATGTATTTTTTTTCCCCTGGTCATACATGGTTATATCCTGTCTTTGCCTGTAGAATATTGCTGTTTGCTGCTCTCAATTTCAGCTGCCCATCTGACCTTGCTGTACCCTTGCGTTCACCAAAATCACAGACTCAAGGGCTGTCAGAGAACTGTCTTGGAGATACCATGTTGTCTGTAGCTGGGGGTCTTTGCGTGCTGCTCCAGGTAGCCAGATAGTGTGTTTTGTGCCCAGTACCTATAGGTAGGATCACTAGATGCTATTCAAGGGAGGACATTTTGAATGTGGAGGCTTTCAATCCATTTCACAATTTAGTAGCTGGAAGAGAGAGGCCTATTGCAGGGGCAGTATGCAGAAGCCTTGCCATTCTGCATAATCAGAATTATGAGTGCTAATTCAATATTTATCAATATAAAACTGATATTGCTCAGTTATCATGACTTTGTGACTATATGCTGAACTATTAAATGCAGCACTCATGCATGTATTTTTCCCTTTACTCAAGACAGAATTGTCCAAGTCTGAGTTTAGTTTCACCACAAAAGGTCCTGAGCCATCCTGACCATAAAGAGCATTGCTACAGTATATCTGTAATCACCATTCCTGTGGCCAGTGGCATGTAGCATTTATTTATTCTTTCAGTATAGATGACAGCGATGCTGGTGTCTCATTGTCATCTAGATCTGATAACTAGAGTCAGTTTGATATGGTTCTGAGGTAATCTACAGTGTCAGACTCTCAATGTCATCTTGTCACTGCCACTTCTTCCCATAGCATTGCCATCGGCAATAGCTCTGCTGCTGCTTTTCCTTCAGGGGTTTCCTGGCAGAGGCTACAGATTGTATGAGAAATCACCACAGGAGCTCTGTGTCCCAGTAATGGGAGGAGAGCGGAACTCTGTCCCCCCTAGCAACCTTGCAGTCAGCTCTCTGGCTGGGTTTGGTCATGGCTGAGGTTCATTGTGGTACTTAGTGGGAGATGGATCTATGGGATGTCGGTCTTTTTCCTTGGACAGTATTGCAGGAATTTGATGTGCAAGTCCTCGGCTGCTGTATTCCTTTTGCCTTGGGGGGAAAGGGAAGGTGTCCTGCTCGAGCCCTGCCCGCACTTTTCTTGAGCACTGAAGAAGTTCTGCTAAGAAACAAAGCATTTATTTGTCCAACCTTTTGTTTTCACACAGCTTCCCCAACACAAGTTCTCAATCTAGCTTTTGCCATGAGCTCTTTGACAAAGGAAGTGAGAGCAGTGGGTGACCTATTGACTGGAATTAAATGTTGCCTGTGCTGGAGGCTCTTAGGAAATGGCAGTAAAAACACTCCAAATACATTTGTGTTCTGTTCCCTGTGTCCTGCTGCCTTACAAACTTGGTATTGCTTTGTGCAACAGATTGCTGGTGGTGGTGTGAACAGCACAGCTGGTGCATTGCCCTCACAGCTCAGAACAAAGGTTGATTTAGCAGGTATTTTTGTGTAGCCACTGAAGTTAGAATAATAATATTCCACAGATGAAGCCAACTTAACCTGTTTGTGTCTATTTGAACAAAGGCATTAGAAAAAACATTTGTTAAGCAGAAATATTTGACTTTTAATACAACTACTGGAATCATTCAATCATAGAATCATAGAATATGTTGGGTTGGAAGAGACACTTAAAGGTCATCTAGTCCAAGCGCCCTGCAGAGAGCAGGGACATCTGCCACTAGAGTATGTTGCTCAGAGCCTCATCCAGACTGACCTTTAACGTCTCTAGGGATAAGGCCTCCACCACCTTCCTGGTAAACTTGTTCCAGTGTTTCACCACCCTCACTGCAAAAAATTTCCTGCAAAATTCCATCTAAATTTACCTTATTGTAATTTAAAAACATTACCCCTTGCTCTGCCATAACAGCCCTCACTAAAAAGTCTATCCCCCTATTTCTTGTAGGCTTCCTTTCAGCACTGAAAGGCGGAAGTAAGGTCTTCTCAGAATCACCTTTTCTCCAGGCTGTGCAACAACTCCAGCTCTTGCAGCCTGTCCTCACAGGAGAGGTGTTCCAGACTTCTGATCCATTTTGTGACTCTCCTCCTCTGGACTCACTCCAAAGAGTTAATATTCTTCTTGTGGTGAGAACCCCAGGGCTGGACACAAGACTCCAGATGGGGTCCCACCAAACCAGAAGGGCACAGTCACCTTCCTGAAGCTGCTGGCCACACTTCTTTTTGTTGCAACCTTTTCAAGCAATTGCTAGGGAAGACCCTGTGGGACAGGGTACTGGCAGGTAAAGGGGCCCAAGATAGCTGGTTAACATTCAAAGACCACTTCTTTCAAGCCCAAGATCAGAGCATCCCTACAGGTAGGAAGTCAAGGAAGGGAGTCACGAGACCTGTGTGGTTAAACAGGAAGCTGCTGGGCAAACTGAAGAGGAAGAAGAAAGTCTATAAGTCATGGAAGGAGGGGATGGCCACTTGGGCCTAGTGAGAGAATGTAGGGACGTAACTAGGAAAGCCGAGGCCTCCTTGGAATTAAACCTTGCAAGAGAGGTCAAGGGCAACAGGAAGGGCTTCTTCAAATACATTGCAAGTAAAACTAAACCTAGAGACAATGTAGACCCCCTGCTGAATGAGATGGATGCCCTGAAGATAGATGATATAGAGAAAGCAGAGATACTGAACACTTTCTTTGCCTCTGTCTATACTCCTTTTCTGGGAGCTGTCCTGATATCAAACCCCAGACTGCTGAGGCTCCAGAGGAAGTCAAGGCAAGAGAGGAGCTTACCTTGGATGATGAGGACTGGGTTAGGGATCAGCTGAGCAAACTGGATGTACACAAATCCATGGGCCCTGATGGGATGCACCCGTGTGCTAAGGGAGACAGCAGAAGTCATTGCTAAGCCGCTCTCCATCTTTTCTAAGTCATGGGTATGAGGAGAAGTTCCTGGGGGCTGGAGGATAGCAAATGTCACTCCAATCTTCAGAAAGTGTAAGAAGGAGAACCCAAGTAACTGGTCAGCCTCACCTCCATCCGAGGAAAGGTGATGAAACAATTTGTCCTGGATGCTGTCTCTAGGCACATCAAGGAGACAAGAGGGTCATTAGGGACAGTCACCAAAGGGAAGTCATGCTTGACCAACCTGATAGCCTTTTATGAGCACATAACCAGGTGGATAGATGATGGCAGAGCAGTGCATGTGGTCTATCTTGACTTCAGTAAGGCATTTGACTCGACCTTACATAGCATCCTCGCAGCCAAACTGAGGCAGTGTGGTCTGCAAGACTGGGTAGTGAGATGGATTGTGAACTGGCTGCAGGATAGAAGCCAGAGGGTAGTGGTGAATGGAACAGAGTCTGGCTGGAGGCCTGTATCTAGTGGAGTCCCCCAAGGGTTGGTACTGGGATCAGGCTATTCAATCTATTCATTAAAGTCTTGGATGAGGGATTAGAGTGCATTGTCAACAAGTTTGCTGATGACACAAAGCTGGGTGGTGTTGCTGACACCCCAGCAGACTGTGCTGCCATTCAGCAAGACCTGGACAGGCTGGAGAGCTGGGCAGAGAGAAATTTGATGAAATATAATAAGGGTAAGTGCAGAGTCTTGCACTGGAGCAAGAACAACCCTAGGTACGAGTATAGGTTGGGGACTGATCTGTTGGAGAGCAGTGTAGAAGAAAGGGACCTGGGGGTCCTGGTGGCCATCAGGATGACCATGAGCCATCAGTGTGCTCTTGTGGCCAAGACGGCCATCAGCATCCTGAGGTGGATGAGAAGAGGGTGGTTAGCAGATCGAGAGAGATTCTTCGCCTCTACTCTGCCTTGGTGAGACTGCATCTGGAATATCGTGTCCAGTTCTGGGCCCCTCAGTTCAAGAAAGATATGGAGCTGCTGGAGGGAGTCCAGCACAGAGCAACAAAGATGATGAAGGAACATCTCCGTGATGAGGAAAGGCTGAGGGAGCTGGGTCTCTTGAGCTTAGAAAGAAGGAGACTGAGGGGTGACCTCATTAATGTTGATAAATGAATGAAGTGTGGGTGTCAGGAGGATGAAACCAGGCTCTGCTCGATGTCATCTAGTGATAGATCAGGGGGCAATAGATGTAAGCTGGAACATAGGAAGTTCCACATCAATCTGAGAAGGAACTTCTTCCCAGTGAGAGTGATGGAGCATTGGAACAGGCTGCCCTGGGGAATGGTGGAGTCTCCTTCTCTGGAAACGTTTAAAACCATCTTGGACATGTTCCTGTGTGACTGGATCTGGGGGATCCTGCTCTGGCAGGGAGATTGGAGTGGATGATCTTTGAAGGCCCCTTCCAATTCCTAATGTTTTGTGATTCTGTGATCTTGAACAGGAGGGTCCAAGCATTGCTTGCTCAGCGCTTAGCGAACTGATAATGAAGCTCAAGAAATGCGGATGTAGGACAGTAGAATTCAAGAGCAGGTGTTGTTGCCCAGGGAATGGGAAACTATAAATCCCCTGTCTGACCTCTTGCAATTCTCTTTGCTCATGCCTACATTTGCATTCGCTGCTGGGCTGTTGCTGGTGCCTCAGAAGAGCTGCCACTGAGGAGCTGTATGACATCACTCTGCATCAATATTTGTGATATTTTTAGTGTGTTTGAATACAGTTTCTTTTCTCAGCTACGCATCATAAATCGAAGCCTGTTGGCCTTATCTAGAAATGACAGAGTTGGCTTTTGGGTTGTTTTTTGAAGACAGACATCTGTGTATCTCCAGCCTATTCAAAGTCCCCACAGGCAGAAGTATTTTTAACTATTTCAATTATAGTTGTAGCCACTGTTTTGTAATTAGTGCCTTGTAGCTTTTCCCTGCTGTAGCACCATTCCCTTTTCTAGTCTCTTTTTAGCGAAGTCATGACCTCGTTCCTGTCAGCCAGAGGAAGAACTCTCCATGTATTATCTACCGAGGAGCAAAACGAGTGATGATTCACAGAATCACAGAACACTACAGATTGGAAGGGACCTCAAAAGATCATCCAGTCCAATCCACCTGCCACAATAGGATTCCCTAGATCCAGTCGCACAGGAACATGTCCAAGAGGGTTTTAAACCTCTCCAGAGAAGGAGACTCCACAACCCCCCTTGACAGCCCCTTCCAGGGCTCTGTCACCCTCACTGGGAAGAAGCTCCTTCTCATATTGATGTGGAACCTCCAATGTTGCAGCTCACGCCCACTACCCTTGTCCTACCATTCTACCTACTGCTGCATAAATAACCTGTCCAAGAGCTATAAGCTCATCCCTTTTTCATCAGGCTCCTTTCCTACCACTGAGCAAAAAGCATACATCTCATATTCACAGTCCCTGTGAATCTATTTAATTAATTCTCATTTTCTTTGAACATTTAAATTAAGAACATAAAATGCAAATGAAATAAGGATAAATCAGAGGAGGTGACCTACCCCTGACAGCCCTCATTCCACATCATAAAGTCTTCTCAGTTAAGTAAGCAACCTGAGGATTTTATTTAGTGCTCATCACTTTTTATGGCTGTATTTCTTTGCATCCTACACAGTATTTCCACAAACGTTTAATAGCTGCTTTTAATCCCACATAATTGCCCTCTGAAGTCATATGCGATTAAGTCTTCCATCTCCACTTCAGCAAGTACTATGTTCATCTACCTAAACCGTATAAATGCAAAGACTGGAAGTCATCTGACAAAATCCGGCATCTAATTTCCATTCCTTTTTCACTCAAGGCAATGCAAATACTATCTTAGTTGAGATAACACCATTTTCGGGAAGGCTAAAATCCCTTTCTCCGACACGGAATTAGAATTGCACTGGGAATACTCCATGGCAACATTTTGTAACAAGAGGTGAATATTCGGAGTAGAAATAATTTTAATTACATTTGCTTTTCTCCATAGACTCAGATTGTCCCGTCTTTGAAATCATCTAATATATTTTGCACCACAGGGCTCTGAATACAGCTCACTGTGTTATTAACACCGTTCTTTAGTTTAATGCTGCAGGAACCAGGCTGCAGATTGCCCTGTTTCCTGCAGAAACTAAGAAGAGACAGAACCAGGCAAGGACTGTAAAGTTGCTTTTGCAGAGTTCTCTGTGAATCTCCCCCTTTATCATAGAATCATAGAATCACTCAGGTTGGAAAAGACCCTTGGGATCAGTGAGTCCAACTATCAACCCTACTCTACAAGTTCACCCCTAAACCCCAACACTGCACCTAAGTGACTTGTAAACACATCCAGGGGTGGGGACTCAACCACCACCCTGGGCAGCCCATTCCAGGGCCTGACTGCTCTCTCTAGGAAGAATTTCTTCCTGATGTCCAGTCTAACCCTCCCCTGTTGAAGCTGGAAGCCCTTCCCTCTGGTTTTGTTGCTAATTCCCTGTGAGAAGAGAGCAGCACCAACATCTCAACTATTGTAGAATGAGGTCTCCCCTGAGCCTCCTCTTCCTCAAGCTAAACAGCCCCAAGTCTCTCAGTCTCTGCTCAGAAGATTGATTTTCCAGACCCGTCACCAGCTTCGCTGCCCTCCTCCGTACTTTAGGCTATGGATTTACATGAATATGGGACTGGCAGGTGTATGGCCTCCTGCTGAGAGAAGGAAGGCAGGATTTGGAAAAATTTTGTTGTCCTGAATTCTCCAGCCAAGATCTTTATGGAGATCAACAAAGCTGGGGAAGGGACTAGAGGAAAAGTCTGATGAGGGGGCTGGGGGAGTTTAGCCTGGAGAAGAGGAGTCCCAGGGGGGACCTTCTCCCTTTCTACAACTCCCTGAAAGGAGTTTTCACTTTGTTGAAGAGAGGGGCCCAGAACTGCACCAAAGACTCAAAGGGAGGCCTCCTCAGTGCCCAGTACAGGGGGAGAATTACAGCTCTAGCTGACCACACTATTGCTGATCCAAGCCAGGATGCCACTGGCCTTTTATGTTACCCATGCACCCTGCTGGTTCCTGTTCAGTTGGTTGTCAACCTCCCCTGCATAGGTAGGAACACCTTTACTAGATCAGGTTACTCAGTGCCTCATGTTGCGGAGACGATGCCTCGTGGGGTGAATGTCTTCAACATCCCCAAGTTCCTGCAGCTGTCAGCATTGATTTTCCATTCAACTCCAGCAACTACTGTATTTAATTAGAGCTCACCAGAAAAAAGTGCTTTTCTCCAAATGAAAACTGACTTTACAGAAAGAAAAAAGGGAGTCTTTTGCCAAGAATCAATTTTCAATTCCAAGTTCTTTAAAGAAAAAGAAAAGAGTATAGACAGGAAACACAGTGATCCAGGAATCTGTGCTCCAGGTGTCTTCTTTCTGACCCTAACCTGTGAACCAGACTGCTTGTGTGAACTCTGCTTCTCCAGCACTGCAGTGCGACAGGCTTTTCTCAGTGTCATCAAACGGCAGGACAAGGGGCAGTGGGTGTGAGCTGGAACAGAGGAGGCTTCACATCAGTACGAAAAGAAACTTCTTCCCAGTGAGGGTGACAGAGCCCTGGAAGGGGCTGCCCAGGGGGGTTGTGGAATCTTCTCTGGAGACATTTAAAACCCGCCTGGCCATGTTCCTGTGCAACTGGATCTAGGGGATCCTGCTGTGGCAGGGGGATTAGACTAGATGATCTTTCAGGGTCCCTTCCAATCCCTCGTGTTCTCTGATTCTGCACCATAACAGAGTTCCATGTACAGTGATGTGACACACGTATGATTGTGTCTGTGCCTAAACCTGCTTTATGCTGCTAACGATGTTAAATCTAAGTTCAAGGTTTCTAAGTTAACGTGAAAGAAGCTGAGACTGAGCAGTGCTCAGGCAGTTCACAGAAGTGCTGACCCTTCTCTTATGGCTGCTGAGTGCTCACTAAGTGCCAGGACTGAATGTAGACGCTCTTACATAACATCCATCTCTTACATTTAAATTATGTATTGTGGTTTGAGTTACTCATAATGATAACTTCTCTTCTGTTAAGCATCTTCCGTCTATCCAGTGGAGTTTAGCCAATAGCAGGTATCTACAGCCATACAGGAAAGTAGATGTTAAATTTAACAACTTCAGTAGGACCCTCTGAGTAAAGAAAAAACCTCCCGTTTTCCACTTTCATAGCTCCTCCCCCACTGTTAGCAAGACCTCTGAAATGATCTAAATAAAGGACAATGGGAGCTGCTGTATAAAAAAGCATTAAACTATTAAAAACCCAACAATCCTAAAATAAAGATCTTCCTGAGAGCTCAAAAGCAGCAGCAGCATTGATACCCGCATTCAGTTACTAAGCTATCAGGTGTTCACTTCCTTCCAAGATCCTATTATTTTGAGACACAATGCAGAGTCACAGCAGGTGTCCTAGCAGAAGGCTACACACATTGCACCTCAGCCAGGCACCAAGAGCCTTAAACAAACTAGATCTCCTGTGTGTTCTACGTTAAAAAGTCAACAGTCTTTGTGTCACTGCTCTGAATTGTTTTTGGGATCCTAACAGTCACTATTTAGACTCAATACTTCATTGTGCAGTTTGTTGAAGTGTTTAAAGCAGTGCACCAGCCTGAGGAGCAGAAGTGGAATTCACTGTCGATGGTCAGCTTCTCAGCTGCAAGGAGTTTGAATCCCTAGTCCATGGTGCAAGAGAGACAGAGATCTGATTGAGAGTCCAACAGAGGGCCATGGGGATGATTAGGGGATGGGAGCACCTGCCTTATGAGGAGACACTGAAAGATCAGGGATGTTTCAGCTTGGAGAGCAGAAGGTTAAGAAGGGACTTCTGTTCAGAAAGACTTGGACAGACTGCAGAGATGGGCAACGAGGAATCTAATGAGGTTTAGTAAGAATAAGTGCAGTGACTTTCACCTGGGAAGGAATAATGCAAATGCATCAGTAGAGGTTGTGGGATGATCTTGGAGTTCTTGTGGACAAGAAGCTCTCCATGGAAAAGCAATGTGCTCTTGTGGCCAAGGCACCCAATGGAATCCTGAGATGGATCAAGACGAGTGTGTCCAGCAGATCAAGGGAGGTTCTTCTCCGTCTCTACTGTGCCCTAGTGAGGCCACATCTGGAGTATTCTGTCCAGTTCTGGGCTTCCCAGTTCAAGCGGGACAGAGATCTGCTTGAAAGAGTTTAGTGGAGGGCCACGAGGATGATTAGGGGACTGGAGCACCTGCCTTATGAGGAGAGATTGAGAGACCTGGGGCTTTTCAGCCTGGAGAGCAGAAGGTTACGAGGGGACTTAATCACCATCTATAAATCCATGGGGGTTGGGTATCCAGAAGAAAGAGACAATCTTTTTTCACTTGCACCTTGTGATAGGACAAGGGGCACTGGGTGTCAGTTGGAGCACAGGAAGTTCCACCTCAGCACAAAGAACTTTTTTACTGTGAGGGTTACAGAGTGCTAGAACAGGCTGCCCAGGGGGGTTGTGGAGTCTCTGTCTCTGGAGCCTTTCAAGACCCATCTGGATGTGTTTCTGTTTCACCCATCTTAGGTTGTATGGTCCCTCAATTGAGCAAGGGGGTTGGACATGATTACTTTCACATATTAATATACAGCTTGATTTTTCTTGTATTTATAGCTACAAACCCAAATTGCTAAATAATTTCACGTATACTTACATGAATACATAACATACATTACATATTTGATTTTTTGGGAGTGGAATAATAGCCAAAAAAAATTTAACTGGCAAAACAGAGTGTAAATAAATCTGAATTCTCAACATCAGAAGGACAGAGAGCTTCTGCAATGTGTCCAGAGGAGAACAAGTCAGATGATCAGAAGGCTGCAGCACCTTCGATACAAGGACAGGCTGAGCAAGTTGGGTTGTTCCGCCTGGAGAAGGGAAGGCTCCCAGGTGACCTTCCAACAGCTTTCCAATAGCTGAAGGAAAGGGGCTACATGAAAGCTGAGAGAGTGCTTTTGACAGGGGTGGCAGCAAGAGGAAAAGGAGAAAGCGTTCCAGACTTGAAGAGGGGAGATGGAGGTTGGACATGAGGAAGAAATTGTTTGCTGTGAGGGTGCCGAGATGCTGGAGCAGGTTTCCCAAGGCAGTTGTGGCTGCCCCATCCCTGGCCGTGTTGAAGGGCAGGTTGGCTGGGGCCCTGAGTAACCTGCTCTAGTGAAGGTGTCCCTGTCTGTGCAGGGGGTTTGGAACTGGATGATTTTAAGCTCCCTTCCAACCATGGCCAGTCTATGGTTCTACGAATACTACAGACATACTGATATCCTCAGATAAGAAGGTATGAGATAGTCATTACTTACAGAGGTTTCAGCATTTGGAACTTTAATGATTTCTATTGGATCAGATAGTTGGAGTGAATCACTTACGTACGTACACACGTGCGTTTATCTCTGCACCACAGCTCTATCCCCGTAAAAACATGACTATGTATTTATTAAAACTAAATCATCATCGTCTAATAGCACAAGTACTGGAAAAGGCACAGAATTATTCCTCCTTAGGATGTATTTAGAAGCAAGAGATAAGCTCGTGGCTTTTCCCCTTAGTAAGAAATTACAGCTGCTAGAACATGGTTCTCTACAACCAGCAAACAGAAGTGTTACTACAGGTGATTTTAAAGACTGATGTATGTATGATTTTCATTTCCTAATGATTCTTGTAGGCTTCAATTTTTCTAGGCAGATCTTAAGGGGTAGAAAGGTGAAAGATAAATCCTAACAGAGTGGTTTTCCTTTTTCATAGACACTGATAAAGGATTTGAATACTGCTCTCCTACAGCTGGGTTCAGCAACTTCAAACCCAGGCAGCTTGTAAGGGGTGGCCTTCAACAAGAAACACATGATGGAGAGACACAAAGCTTTGCTTCTTGGTGCCGCCAGGAAGGGCTGCTCACTTCACCCCGACTCTTGCCATTACTTCTGTTCCTTGGTACAATGGGGGAGTAGTCAAGAAGGACAAAGCTGTCTCTGTTGGCTGTACAGGAAATAACTCCTAAATGACATCCAAGCAAAAGTACTTCTACATTGTACTGAAATTAAGTCATTTGGAGAGCAACAAACCAATCTGGTCTTCTCAATGAAATAAGGAGGAGTGATCTCTGAAGCAGAAAATTCCAACATAGTAAAGATCAATGGGTCACAACAATCCCCTGCAGTGATACAGGCTGGGGGCAGGGTGGCTGGAGAGCAGGCTGGTGGAGAAGGACCTGGGGGTTCTAACTGACAGGAGGCTGAATATGAGCCAGCAGGGTGGTCAAGAAGGCCAATGGTATCCCAGCCTGGATTGGAAACTGTGTCCAGCAGGAGTAGGGAGGTGATTGTTCCCCTGTACTCAGCACTGGGGAGGCCAGTTCGGGGCACCTCAGGACAAGGGAGACATTGAGGGGCAAGTGCAAGTGCAGAGGAGGGCAATGAAACTGGGGAAGGGCTTGAAGAATCAATCTTATGAGGAGAGATGGAGAGAGTTGGGGCTGTTTACTTTGAGGAAGAGGAGGCTGAGGGGAGACCTCATCATTCTCTACCACTATCTGAAAGGACACTGTGGAGATGTTGGTGCTGGTCTCTTCTCACAGGTCATTAGCAAGAGAAGCAGAGGGAAGGGCTTCAAGCTCCAACAGGGAAGGGTTAGACTGGACATCAGGAAGAAATTCTCCCTGGAGAGAGTGGTCAGTCCCCGGACTAGGCTGCCCAGGGTGGTGCTTGAGTCCTCAACCCCTGGATGTGTTTCAAAGCCGCTTAGATATGGTGTTGGGGGGTCTGGTTGAGGGGTGACCTTGCAGAGTAGGGTTGATGGTTGGACTCAATGATCCCAGGGATCTTTTCCAACCTGAATGATTCTATGAACTAAATGAGAATGAGGAGCCTACAGGGTGCAGTTGCATGTAAATCACCTCTTTCTAATCCCTGCTCTCTGATTACGTCAAGTAGAGGTCCTACAGTAGATGGTGTCTACAGTAGGTAACTTCCTTGCTGGGAATACTAACTCAAAATAATACTTTAGCTTACACAAACACAACAAAGAGTCTAAAGGTCTTTCAAATGAACATCTGTAGACAAAATAACCTTAAGAATGTGAACCTTAGCATCTCTTTAGCCATTTCTTCAATAGACACCTACTCAGTTTCTAACAGCAGCTAAATATTTAGTCTTTCCGCAAGAAATTCCCTTCTCATTGTGCCTACACACCTCATGCCTGCTTAAACAAATTAACAGTAAGAATAAAGTATGATGGGGATTTCTCTGCAGGTTAAAGATAGATGTTATCAATTTAATTTGTCTACCCACATGTGTGATATCTGTACAGAGAAAAATGCTTGAAGGTTGCTCTGTTTATTCTTCTTTAACATCTTTATGTGTCATCTGGATGAAGGGATTGAGTGAGCCCTAGGCAAGTTTGAAGATGACACCAACTGGGCAGGTGAGTGGATTTGCTTTGAGGATAGGAGAGCTCTGTAGAGGGACCTGGACAGGCTGGATCAATGGGCTGAGGTCAGCTGTACGAGGTTTAACAACATCAAGAGCCGGGTCCTACAATTCAGTCACAATAACCTCATACAGTGCTCCAGGCTTGGGGCAGAGTGGCTGGAGAACTGATCAGTGGAAAAGGATGTAGAAGGAACCTCAAAAGATCATCCAGTTCAATTCCCCCGCCACAACAGGATGCCCTAGATCCAGTCACACAGGAAAGTGTCCAGACAGGTTTTAAATGTCTCCAGAGAAGAAGACTCCTTTATACACTGCAGAAATATTTACAGAAAACTGATTCACACTGAACTGGGAATTAAATTGCTAGAAAATAAAACGAAGGAAATTGAAACCATGAAAAGCCCATGAGTATTTGTACTTTTTATACTGCTTTAGTACTTGTTCAATGCAAAGGGCTTAACACAACAGCGCAAATGTACATACAGTCATGGAGAAGGGATGTTGCTTACACAGTCAGACTACTTTTATGGAGTTTTTAAATGCTTTTGCTTTTTCAGTTCTTAGATTTTGTCTTTTGACAATTGTGACTGAACAATTTTTTGTTTTAGAAGAAATATTTCAATAAATTATCTGGCCAACAAACATCTACTTCAAAAGGACCAAGAGTGAAGAGACAAATTGTCTTGATCACACTATCTTAGTCTCATATTATTACAGAATCACAGAACATTAGGGACTGGAAGGGACCTCAAAAGATCACCTAGTCCAATCCCCCTGCCACAGAAGGGTCCCCTAGATCCAGTCGCACAGGAACATGGCCAGGCAGGTTTGAAACGTCTCCAGAGAAGGAGACTCCACAACCTCCCTGGGCAGCCCCTGCCAGGGCTCTGCTACCCTCACTGGGAAGAAGGTCCTTCTCACATTGAGGTTCAGTGTTTATATTCCTGGAGAGTACTCTGCTTGAGTTCAGGCTTCAGGAGAGATTTGCAGGAGGTTGTAGCGTGGCCGGTGCTGCTCTCTTCTCCCAAATTCCTAATCATAGGACAAGCAGAAATGGCCTCAAGTTCGTCAGGGGAGGTTTAGATTAGATCTTAGGAAGAAGTTCTTTGCTGAGAGAGTGGTTGGGCACTGGACCAGGCTGCCCAGGGAGGTTTTGGAGTCACCATCCCTGGAGATGTTTAAAAACTGAGTAGCTCGAGCACTGGAGGCCATGGTCTAAGGGTTACAGAGCTGTTGAGCTGAGGGCTGGACCTGATTATCCTGGAGGTCCTTTCCAGCCAGGATGATTCCATGATTCTGTGATCAGAGTCCATGTGAATTTTTGTTTTCAAAAGTAAATCTTGTCTGATACAAGTAACCTGCTTACTGTGAAGATCTTTGTGGGCAGATGACTGTGCACAGTGGGTGTAATAGTTCTGAAGAATGGAAAGCTGGCTAGGACCTGTGTTCATGATGGACCTCTTGCCCTCTCAACTTTGAGAAGCAGAGTCCTGGTCAGGGTGATGTGGTATTGAGGGTAGTTGCCTCATGTATTCCTCTCTGTTTCAGAGCCGCAACAGCGCTGAACTGATTTGCTGTCTGATAAACTGGCGTCAACTTCTGATTATCAACGTTTATGCCTATCTTGGCTTGCAGCTATAAAGATAAATGGCCGCACAGTTGCCTGACTTCACGCCTGTGTTTTTTCTTCAAATCTCTTCTAATTTATTGCTCTTTCAGCAGCTAAATTCACTCAGTGCTAATCTTCAATTTCCCCGTAGCTAACTATCTTTCTAATGCTTGATTTATGACCAGGGTGAGACTCTTGATTTATACCACATATATTCATCTTTTTCCAGGGCACAACCAAGCCAGGCTTCTGCTGTGTTGCTGCAGCAGTAGCTCCGGTGAATATAAACCCATGCAGTGAGACCTGCACGATGAGACTTCCACGATCATGAAGAAGTTGTCTAAAGGTAACTATAAGCTGCTCTTTAGCTTCATATTGTATGTTGGCAAAGGAGCAGGTGTCTTTCAAATATGATTTTATCTCGTGATCATGATCACGCAGTAGTGTAAGGAACTGTCAGAGCAGTTGGCCTGGGAATTACGCTGCTTCATCAGAATGTGATCGTGATTGGTATCATTCAGTTACAGAACAATACTATGGCTGGGGGATGGGACTGGATGATCTTTCGAGGTCCCTTCCAATCCCTAATGTTTTGTGATTCTGTGGTTAGTTTCTTACGTTGTTTAGGAGGATCTTGGCTGGACAGTGGGTGCAGCCTGCCGGAGAGCTGCGTTCATGTTCAACACGAAGGGCATGTTCAACAGCAAGGGTGTCCTGCTGCTTGACAGCTGTGGTCGTCATTTCTTGAGGCACAATTACAAGGCCTAGTAACAACACGGAAGGAACTAGGAACTGAGCAGTCTGGAGAAGTCATTAACTACAAAAATGATTTCCTGTTGTGTTCATTGGAAGAATGGCCTCAAGAAATGCTTCTGTAAAGTGTTGACCGATAAATAGTAGTCACTGCTAACTGCACGAGCACAGCACAGCAGCGTCTTATTGATAAGTTATTTTTAATGTGAGATTTCTGCAGATTCCATGGCCTTTTTTGAAATTGCTTTAAAGTAGGGCAGGGAGGGGAGGCTTTGTGAGTGGAGCAGTGCTCTCTGACTTCTGTGCTCTTGAGAGACTGGATCAGCAGCTCCTGGGTTCAGAGATTACATCCATTCACAGCACAGTTACCCTGCCTGGAGCCAACACTGCCCGGGAAGGGACAGAAAGCATCTGTTAAGTTGGAATTTCATCTGTGGTTTCAACAATGCCATGTTTAGTGGGTGAAACTGTGCTTTGATATCTTAGATAAATGCCCTGGATGTCTTTAAAAGTCACTTAGATGTAGTGTTGGGGTATCTGGTTTAGGGGTGAACTGGTAGAGTAGGGTTGATGGTTGGACTTGATGATCCCAAGGGTCTTTTCCAACCTGAATCATAGAACAGTTTTGGCTGGAAGAGACCTTCAAGATCATCAAGTCCAAACTTTTGCCAGCCCTATCAGCACCACTAAACTCGGTCCACTAATGGAACAACTACCCTTCTCTTCAAAACCTCCAGGGATGGGGACTCAGCCTGCTCAGCTGTTCCAGTGCCTGACAACCCTTTCAGGAAAGAAACTGCTCCTAACATTCCATCCTGAACCTCCCCTGGCACAGCTTAAGGCCATTTCCCCTCGTACTATCACTGGCTACTAGGGAGAACAGACCAACCCCTGCCTCTCTACGACGTCCTCTCAAGTAGCTGTAGAGAGCAACAAGGTCTCCCCTCAATCTCCTCTTCTCAGGGCTAATGATTCTGTGGTTCTATCTGAGATGAGGTGTGGTAGCATCGTGATGTTTGACACTCAATAGTGATCTAGAAGAAAGAGCCATGAGCACCCTTCTCTTTGTGGGGGACATCTTTCTCCTGGAATACTTAGATCTCTGGAATTGATGGTCTGTAGGATCAGAAGGCACTGCATGCTGGATTTCTCAGCTTGCAGTATGGTTCCCCTTGTTATCAGGTGACCTTAAGGTTTCCTGCACTGGTTTAACTGGAACCCTACATTCAAGTGCAGAGGAAATGGTAAGTTCTTTGAGACTAAAAGTTCCAGCTATGATAGAGGGACCATTTAACCCCATAATTGGCTTTTACCTTGAGCTCAATAAGCCTGTTAGCTTGATGGTGACATCTTCCAGAGCTCCTGAGGGAAGCATTTCCTTTCAGTTCATTGACTAAGCTGTTCTCCGAGACAGCAGTGTCATACAGTTGTGTCTCCTCTTTTTATCCTGAAGTAATTACAGTCATTAGATTTTTTCTTCTTTGCACTCCTACATTAATATTTTTATCTGCTTTAGCTAAAATAAACCAAACCAAATCCAGAAAGCTTAGCTAGGATGAGAAGCAAGTTCATATGTGTCATACGTGACTAGGGGTGTCATTCTCCCCCTGTACTGGGCACTGGGGAGGCCTTTCCTGGAGTACTGGGGGCAGTTCTGGGCCACTCACTTCAAGGGGGCTAGAGCGGATCCTATCATTGATGCTGCTGAGCAGAGCCTGGCTCCATCCTCCTGACACCCACTCTTTCCATCTTTATCCTTAGTTGGGAGCAGGAGATAGCTGCCGATCACAGACTGTGGAGCTCCTCAGAGCAGGATGACGCAGGTCAATAAGAACTGTTTAATTACATAGGTGGTCTCTGATCAGCAGTATTTCAACAGGCTCAAGCTGTGAAAATGCAGTGCTTGGAGTGTAGATGTTTCAGTGCATCAGTATTTACCTACTTGACTTTGAGTTGGGCAAAGGAGTGTGATAAACTTTTACTGTCAGAGTCTCCTGCCACATTAATCGAGTTTAAGTTAGAGCATTGATCTGTGCATGGCTGGTATTTAGGGCCAGGAGAATCAGTCTGATGAGGAGAGATGGAGAGAGTTGGAGCTGTTTCGTTTGAGGAAGGGGAGGCTGAGGGGAGACCTCATTGCTCTCCACAGCTCTCTGAAAGGACACTGTGGAGATGTTGGTGCTGGGATCTGCTCACAGGTCATTAGTGACAGAAGCAGAGGGAAGGGCTTCAAGCTTCAGTAAGAGAGGTTTAGGTTAGACATCAGGAAGAAATTCTTGATGGAGAGAGTGATCAAGCACTGGAATGGGCTGCCCAGGGTGATGGTTTAGTGTCCATCCCTGGATGTGTTTCAAAGTTGCTTAGATGTGGTGTTGGGGGATCTGGTTTAGGGGTTAACTTGTAGAATAGGGTTGCTGGTTGGACTTGATGATCCTGGGGGTCTTTTCCAACCTGAATGATTCTGTGGTTCTATGACCTTGATTTCCCAGGGGAAAACTCCCAGTGGAGTTGAAAAAGCTGTTTAGCTAGGTGTGTGGCTTTGTTCAGCGCTGTTGTTGTTCCTAAATGGTGTGGAATTACAATATAAATTGCAGTGGAAATGAAATGATACTGGAAAATTACATTAAGTAAAGATTTAGGCCCCACTTAGCAGGGTCTTCACTGACGAAAATCTTCACTGACGGTGGATGGTCATTAACATTCATAAATCGCCATGAATAGGTGGCTGTGATGGATGCAGAAGTGCCACAGGAGGAAGGATAAACTCAGAGATTTAAAGAGGGATGAATCAGGGAGCCGTGTTAGCGTGTAAATAGACTTTGGACAGATTGAGGATTAATTTTACAGAAGCTCTTGTGAGTGAAGGCAAATTGGGAGAAAGCTGGTTTGGAGCTTAAATATATTGACCAAGATAAGTGGATGGGGTGGAGTGGAAGAAGAGTCAGTCAGAGACACAGAGATGTTCAAAGAGAGCTTCAGGAGTTTATTTCTTGCTTCATCAATGACATGATGATTATTGCCATGAACCTGCTCACTGAGGGGTACTTATCTGCTACTTACTTGTGTGCGATGCAGAGTAGCTTTGTCTTTGGTCAGAAGAGTGGAATGGTATGGCTGAGGAATTAGCTCTCCTGGTGGTGGAAGGCTCCTGCCTTCCATTTACTATCATAGAATCACAGAATCATAGAATCATCAAGGTTGGAAAAGACCTTCAAGATCATCAAGGCCAACTGTCCACCCTGTGAACCCCAACCACTAACCATCTCCCAAAACACCCCATCTACTCGGTTTTGGAATGTCTCTAGGTGTGGTGCCTCCACCCCCTCCCTGGACAGCCTGTTCCAAGGCCTCCCCGCTCTTTCTGGGGAGAAGTTTTTCCTAAGATCCAATCTGAAACTCCCCCGGCGCAGCCTGACCCCCTTTCCTCTGGTCCTATCACTAGTCCCTAGGGAGAAGAGGCTGACAACTGTCTCACTCCAGCTCCCGTTCACATAGTTGTAGAGAGCAGTGAGGTCTACCCTGAGCCTCCTCTTCTCCAGGCAGAACAGCCCCAGCTCCCTCAGCCTCTCTTTATCAGACCTGTTCTCCAGACCTCTAACCAGTCCAGTTACCCTTCTCTAAGGGATAAACAGCTGGATGAAGTAATGCGGTTGGAAGTCACAGAGTCATTGCAAAGATAGGCTCTGGCTGTAGAGTCCTCAGCTCGGCCATGATGGTGGTAGTTCACACTAGATGTAGTTTTTACTTTTGGGGGGATGCTGTAGGGGTACCTCAGGTTGAAATGTCTGTGCACAAACCTACCTGCACTCAAACCCAACGAGGTGTGGACATGCTGCAGTCTCAGGACCAAACTCCTCATTAACCCTGTCTGGCAGAGAAAAGGGCTTTGTCTTAGCATTGATATTGTTAGCACACCTACAAACATTACTGATTCATTTAGTCTAGAGAAGAGGAGGCTGACAGGAAACCTCCTTGCTCTCTACAGCTGCCTAAAAGGAGGTTGTAGTGAGGCTGGTGCTAGCGTCTTCTCCCAAATTCCTAATGATAGGACAATGGGAAATGGCTTCAAGTCACATCAGGGGAGGTTTAGGCTGGATCTTAGGAAGAAGTTCTTTGCTGAGAGAGTGGTTGGGCCCTGGGCCAGGCTGCCCAGGGAGGTGATGGAGTCCCCATCCCTGGAGGGGTTTAAAAACCGAGTAGCTCGAGCACTTGAGTTCATGGTGCAGGGGTTAGGGAGCTGTTGGGCTGAGGGGTGGGCTTGATGATGCTTGAGGTCCTTTCCAGCCAGGATGATTTCATGATTCTGTTCTGTGATTCTATGACTCACCAAGTCACGAAGAGCCACATAGATCTCTTTGTGTTCCATACGTGTGCGCTGACAGCTGACCACTGCATGTCGATATCCTCAGCCTCCTCAGTTTGCTCCTCCGACCGAACGCTCCCCCTAACTCTGGGCAACTCCTGTATGACCACATAATTACTTGGTTCATTTAATCGGTGTGTGCACCAAAAAGGCCTTGTGTTAGTAATATTTCTCCTCGAGAGACCTTTCCCATTTGAGAGGCATCGCTCTACATCCCCTGATAGCAATTAGCAACCACCAAATTGCTCCCACTGAATACTCATGGAATTCGTCTGCCTCGGATCATCAAATGCAGACTAACGAAGCTTAAATTTAGTGTCTTGACAAACTGGGACCCGGTAGTGATTTTGGGCGCTTTTTTGAGCTAATTGATCGGAATGCCTTATCTAGAAATGAAATGACTTCCTGCTTGGTGGTTCTGTGTTGAGACTTGTTCAATATTTTTTCAAAGATTTGAGCAAAGTGAGCATGGAGTCTCCTTCTCTGGAGTCGTTGCAAACCCGCCTGGCCATGTTCCAGGATCTAGGGGATCCTGCTGTGACAGCGGGATTGGACTGGATGGTCTTTCGAGGTCCCTTCCAATCCCTAATGACTGGATCTAGGGGATCCTGCTGTGACGGGGGGATTGGACTGGGTGATCTTCGGAGGTCCCTGCCAATCCCTCACGTTCTGTCATTCTGTGTGGTTTGAATGAGGCAGCTCAGACACTGTCACCATCTGACACAGTCGAGTGAAGGCAAAACATCTAGGGGGAAAAGTAAAATCACAAGGGTAGTTGTGAATGAAAGCAACGTGTCTTCACATCTCCTGCTTCTTCAGTTTGGAAAGAGCTTTGACCTCTTAACACTTCAGAGTCTGTAAAAATGGTGGTGTCTCCACTGACTGATTCTTGACATCTGGAAAAATCTTTGAAGGCAGTGATTGAGCCTGTGTGTTCCTTCTGCAAACCACATTTCAGTTAGATAACCACTTGGAAGTGCTTAAGGGCTTCTTCTTGGGGTTCAGTGCTGCAAATAATCCATCTGACAAGAACTGGGACAACCGATCTGTGTGGAGAGGTCGTCATCCACTGTCAGAAGTTTTGCGAAGAATGTTCTCAAGGGCTTTTCAGATCATATAACCAGGACAGAACATGTCAGGGAATCACAGAATCATCCAGTGCTTTGAGTTGGAAGGGAACTTCAAAGGTCATCTAATCCAACCCCCCTGCGGTGAAGAGGGACATCTCCATCTAGATCAGGTTGCTCAGAGCCCCCATCCGACTTGACCTGGAATGTTTCCAGGGATGGGGCATTCACAGCTTCTCTGGGCAACCCAATGCAGAGTTTCACCATCCTCAGTGTAAAAGATGTTTTCCTGACATCTAGTCTTTACTCTCTTTTAGTTTAAAACCATTACTCCTTGTTCTATTGCAGCAGGTCTTGCTGAAAAGACTGCCCCCATCTTTCTCCTCTGTCTTTAAGTATGAAGAGGGCTAAACAGTATCTCTCCAGAGGGGGTGAACTCAAGACTTCTGTAATTTTTTAAACTTTAAAGTAATTTTTGAATTTGAGTCAATTAAGTTTTATTTCTGTGCTGAATTGCCACCTTTAGTGTTTTTTTCATTCCCTAGAGAACGACAGAATCACGGAACTGTTGAGGCTGGAGAAGGCCTCTGAGCTCAGCCAGCCCAACCCAGGACCTAACATCACTCCAGTGGCCAGACCAGGGCACTAGGGGCCACAGCCAGGCTGGCCTTCAACACCTCTAGGGATGGGGACTCCACCACTGCCCTGGGCAGTCCAGTCCAGGCTCTGATCACCCTTTTCAGGAGGAAGGGCTTCCTGACATCCAACCTGGCAGCTTCAGACTCTGCCCTCTCATCCTGGTGCTGGTTGCCTGGGAGAAGAGCCTGACCCTCACCTGACTACAATCTCAGGGATTTGCAGAGAGGTAGAAGGTCCCTTCTACTCTTCCCCCAGCTAAACAACTCCAGTTCTGTCAGCCTCTCTTCATCAGCCTTTCCTTCCAGTCCCTTCCTTAGCCTCATTGTTCCTCCCGACCTTTTTTAACTTGCAGTCCTTTTTCTTTGCCTAACCGCAGTGCAGCCTCAAGTGCTGTCTTTTGGTAGTGTGGATCCATCACTCTCAAGAATTTGAAAGCGACCTCCTTCAGCCTTTTCAAAGATTCCTCTTAACATTTAGTACAAACTCTGCCATAAACAGTCTGGATTTGTGCTGTCAAGGGCCTTTTCTTATTTTCATGGGAGAATAAATAATGTCCTTAAAACCCTTAATTTTGTTTTGCCTCTGTCCCTCAGAAGAGCCCTTCCCACAACCTTTTCAACTGAAATATCTCCTGAAGATGATTTGCTCTTAAGAAACTTTAACCCCCAAATCCAGATGTCTGTCAGATGGAATACACGTGAGCACATCCGAGCGAGACGCCTGCCCTGCTCATACCATGGGCTTTTGCTTCCTGGACCTGCTTAAAAAACAGAGTCGCAGCCGAGGTGACAGAAGATTTGCTTGGCCTCTCTGAAGTTAAACCCAGTGAAAAAAAATTGTCAACTAATCTTGTGGAAGATTAAAAAAAGGACAGATTTAGTCTGCTAATTGATTAGCGACGTTACGTACGCTTGTGCCACTGCAAGTGTCCTTCTGAATTACAAAGTGAATACGGAACGAAGAGAAGGCAGCTCCAGAAAGTGGCCTAACCTTGGACAAAACTTGGAGTAACACTCCTTGGATAGACTAGTGTCCAGCATTAATCAGGGAGTTACAGAGTGATCGAGTCTGGAAAAGCCCTCTGAGCTCATCCAGCCCAGCTCATGACCTAACATCAGCCCATCAGCCACACCAGGGCACTAAGGCCGCAGCCAGGCTGTCCTTCAACACCTCCACTTCACCTGTAAGTGAAGATAATTAGGAGACTTTAACATCCCATAAACATTTGCAGCCTGGTTTGTCTGTCTTTAGCAGTGATTAATGCAGGGAATCCAGACACCTGACTCAATGAAACAACTCCTCCGTAGGAGCCCTTCACCCAAAACGCTGTCCTAGTTACTAAAATAATAATCACAGGGAGAGTTTCTGCAGATCAAATTACAGCAGAAGATGCTTCCAGCTTCCGTAGTGAAGCTGAAATGTAGCTTGACCCAGAATGGATTGGATCAGGCCCCGCTGTTTACGCAGCTCTTTGTTATTAAGGAACAAAACAAATCTCGAGAATAAATCTGATAACAAAAATACAAATCACACGGCACAGAGGAAAGACCTTTTCGGTGGTGGTTTTGAAACAATCCCTTTTTGCAAACATATTCTAGTCTACGGTGAGACTGCGCTCTGATGGGGAGCAGACTTATGAGATAGAAGAAATGATAATAATCCCCAGAGCTGCAGGCTGCTTAATTAAATTTGCATTCTTACCTCTCCATGATAGATGGGCAGGCACTTGACAGCAGATTAAAGTGAAATGATGCCCCGGACCCCGGAATTTATTTTTCTATGTGATTTTGCAGGTTTCTTCAGCAATAACTTTGGATTTAAAATAGCCAGTGAAAGTCCAGTACCTGTACATGTGTGTGTGATTGACATTAGGCATGGGCTCTGCCCCACATTGTCCCTTTCTGAACCCTAACTGTGATTCTCACTTCCTGGAGGTGTTTTGTCCATCACATATTTTAAACCCTAGCCAGACTGTGTGTCATCTAGTCATGTTTAGTATCAAGAAGGGGAGGCTGGTGGGGGGACCTCATTGCCCTCTACAACTACCTGAAAGGAGGTTGTAGAGGCAGATGTTGGCCTCTTCTCCTTAGGAACTAATGACAAACCCAGGACGTGTGTCAGGGCGATGGAGCAAGGCTTGTAGCTGCCGAGAGATATGATAGATCTAGGGGATCCTGCTGTGGCAGGAGGATTGGACTGGATGATCTTTTGAGGTCCCTTCCAACCCCTCATGTTCTGTGATTCTGTGATCAGTGCTCTTATTTTTACAGTGCAATTACAGATGATGTGATGAGAATCTCAGGAGCAGGGAGGGATCAGAGAAACGCAGCCAAATACCTCATAGAATCATAGATTCATTCAGGTAGGAAAAGACTCCCTGGGGTCATCAGGTCCAACCATCAATCCTACTCTATAAGTTCACCCCTAAACCAGATCCCCCAACACTACTTCTGATGATCTTCATTACCTTGAGTAATCGTTATTCACTGTGCTGAATCTCTAAGGAAGCAAAGCAATAGGTGATCTTTCTCTGTTCTCAGAGTATGTGAAACTCCTGTTGGTTATTAAACAGCCCTTACACACTTGTTGGAATATTTTGACAGTGGAGCAGCAAGGGGGAAACCAATTAGAAAGTAATCATGAGGCTGAATGAGCAGCTAAAGATGTTGTGTTGAGCATGACTGGCAGGTGATGGTTAAAGAACTTCTCCAGTTTGTCTTCGTTGAGAGTAAAAAGGTGCCTGCACAAAGAACAGACAAATAAATCCGTTAAGCAGAGATGTTGAGGACAGCAGGGCACAATTTACAGTCCTCACTGCTACTCTTTAGCCCAACCCCCTCTCAAGTTTGAATAAGATTTGAAACTCCTGAAAATAAGGGGATTGATGCAATCTGTTGCCTTCCCTGCTGATTTTTGTTTTATTAAAGATCTTTGTCATATTATCAGTGTGACAGTGGCTCAGCAGGGTGACAGAGGGAAAATTATTAGCTGAGTTTTTAACACGCGTCTGACAACGTAATTTTTCCGGGTAGATTATTCTATCCACATGGTGGAATTTCCACTCGCTCGGAGGGTGGCCTGAGCTGGTTTAGCTGAACTAACACAAATCTTCAGTGGCTTTGAGGAACGGGAGGTCAAAAGGATCATAAGCACCGAATGAACCACGGCTACCCTAAAGAGCAGGTATCAGGTACCCCCTGTGGTGGCCAGTTTGTGTCGATAGCAAGTGCCTGTGTGTCACCAGGATACACACACACAGATACACAGATCATTAGGGGTTGGAAAGGACCTCCAGGGGTCATTGAATCCAACTGCCCTGCTCAAGCAGGACCACAGAACCTAATGCAGGTCACCCAGGAACAAATCCAGGTGGGTTTGGGAAGTATCCAAAGAAGGGGACTCCACACCCTCCCAGGGCAGCCCCTTCCAGTACTCTGTCCCCTCACAGTGCAGAAGTTCTTCCTCATGTTGAGGTGGAACTTCTTGTGTTCCAACTGACACTCAGTGCCCCTTGTCTATCCCAGGGTTATCTTCTTGACACCCAGCCCTCATGGATTTGCAGACGGTGATTAAGTCCCCTCATAACCTTCTCCTCTCCAGACTAAGAAGCCCCAGGTCTCTCAATGTCTCCTCAAAAGGCAGGTGCTCCAGTCAGGATCAGGCTATGAGTGAACAGTTGTGCACGGTGACAGTAAATGGATTGCTTTGCTATTTTCCTATAGTAAACAGGTATTTTATGTACAGGTCGATATCCCTGGCTTTATTGATGTTATTTTCCTTAAAGCTGTTTGAGTTTTATTTTCCAACCCATACATCTCTGTCTATTTACTGAGCACTGGAAGGGGCTACTGCCAAGGGAGGTTGTGGACTCTCCTTCTCTGAAGATGTTTAAAATCCACTTGGACACGTTCCTGTGCGACTGGATCTAGGGGATCCTGCTGTGGCAGGGGGGTTGGGCTGGATCTTTTCAGGTCCCAAAATGAAATGAGAAGTTGTTCAAGAAGTTCTTTCTCACATTGACGTGGAACCTCCTCTGTTCCAGCTCACACCCGCTGCCCCTTGTTCTATCACTGGGTGCCCCTGAGCAGAGCCTGGCTCCATCCTCCTGACACCCACCCTTCACATAATGATCAGCATTCATGGGGTCACCCCTGAGGCTCCTTTTTTCCAAGCTCAGGAGACCCTTTTCAATCTAAAGAAACCCATCATTGGTTAAGGAAGGGAAAAAGCAAACAGTGGTAAGTCTTTCAGCAGGTTAATCCAGATAACTGCCTATTGTTGATGACTCTTAATGTTTCCATCACTAACCATCTATTCCAAAAATACACCAATTAAATTCCTGTTAAGTAGACCCTGTTGTTCCTTTCAGGACTACACAACAGCAACAAGATCCACATGGTCTTTGGTGTTGTTAAGACAGCTCTTTGAAACAGGCATTACCTTTAATGCTCAATAGCTTGTACCTATTATGGAGATAAAAGCCACCTCTATTAGCTGTGGAGTGCAGCAATGCAGATCAAATGCAGGTGGAGGTGAGCAAGTGTGTGTTGGGGTTCAATAAGCAATTAATCCCCTTCTCAAGGTCATTCCTGCCTTTTATTTTTCATTTGAGCTTTTGCTGTTGATGAGGACTGGCTTTTGGTTTTTGTTGTTATTACAAATATCATCAGGAAGGATTTTAATGGTTGAATAGACAACCCGTGTAGCTTTCAGAAGTAAAACAAAAGGTTAGTTTCCTTTAGTGAGTCATTAGAAGGGTCACTGGTTATTAATTTCTATTAAATGACTGCTGAGCGTGGTGTTAACTCAGTCATCTCACTGATTGAAGGGAGCTGCAGCTTCATTCATGGGCTGATCTAAAGCTGCACCAGGGGAGGGTTAGATTGGATGTTAGGAAGCCCTTCGTCATGGAAAGGGTGATCAGAGTCTGGACTGCACTGCCCTGGGCAGTGGTGAAGTTCCCATTCCTGGAGGTGTTGAAGGAGCAGATGGAGAGAGGTTCTCCTCCCCTTATTGTCCACCCTGCTGAGACCACAGCTGGAATGTTTTGTCCGGTTGTGGGCCCCTCAGTTCCAGAAGCACACAGAGCTGCTGGAGAGAGTCCAGTGCAGAGCCACAGAGATGATGAAGCAAGGGGAGCATCTCCCTGATGAGGAAACGCTGAGGGAGCTGGGGCTCTGGAGCTGGGAAAAAAGGAGCCTGAGGGGTGACCCCATGAGTGTTGCTCAATATGGGAAGGGTGGGTGTCAGGAGGCTGGAGCCAGGCTCTGCTCAGGGGCACCCAGTGATAGGACAAGGGGCAGCGGGTGTGAGCT
>JAOXOE010030810.1:0-12619 GCA_028565055.1 Phoeniculus purpureus
GTGGTGATGTTAGGTCCTGGGCTGGGCTGGATGAGCTCAGAGGACTTTTCCAGCCTCAATAATTCTGTGATTCTGTGAGACCTCACTGTAACTGGTGATGTGAGGAGATCTGGGAGAATCTCCCTGGATTTGGAAGCAGCAGCTCCATTGTGTGGAGGAAGGCCTGGGCTTTGGGTCTGGCTGGCAGGAGGCTTGGCAGAGCCTCTGGCTGCTGCTCTTGCCACTGGCTGTGAGGAGGAGTTGTTAGGAGGTCATGATTGATTCGGACCCCAGTTTATTTATAAAATCTTCCTTTCTCTCCCTACTCCCAGGGCCATATATTAAAGGCGTTTGGTTGTCAATGTGTCAAAACCTGGACAATTGCTTCAGGAGTTTATCTGTCCCTCCATCCATGTCTGGCATTTATCAGGTGCCTGTTTAGTCTTTCGGGACAGAATTTGTTGCTCTCCAGGGTGTCTGTTCCACCTCAAGCAAGGACGGCTGGTGGAGATAGGGCTGAAACCATCCCAAATCCTGTTTTGCCCTCAGCACCCAAGTTCTGTCCCATTAACATCCAGGGAGCAGATGGACACAGATACTGACTCTTGGGTCTCTCCTCTCTCTCTGTCTGCCAACCCCAAATGATTTGTGTTCTTCTCCTTTGGAAGCAGGAGCTGTAAATCTCAGATGCTCCATTCCCAAGCCATGGATAGCTGGCTGAGGGTTCCCAGGCCACGCTGATGCTACTTGGCCAGCAGAGAGATGGGAAAGAGGTACTTCTGTGACTATTGTGACAGGTCCTTTCAGGACAACCTCCACAACAGGAAGAAACACCTCAACGGGGTGCAACATCTACGGGCAAAGAGGCTCTGGTACAATTTATTCCGAGGTGGGTCTGTCCCTCCCTTTTTGGGACCAGGGTGGTGATGGATGAGGGGTGTAGTGGAGGGAATAGATAAATAAACCTGATTATTTCTCTCCAGATGGTCTGTGCCAGCAAATTGCAGGCTTCATGCTACCTATGCGTGATGAAGTAGGGTGTGAATGCGTGTCCAAAGTCTCAGAGACTGAGCAGAACTGTGTGTTGTGGCAGTAGTAAAGACTGCATTTGGGTTAAAATGATGGTGAAACTATTGCCTATATGATCCTCTGCTTCCTCCTGGCTCCTTGGGGTCAGGACTTGCAGGCTGGTCTCCAATGTAACCAGGTAAGGAAAACTCTGCAGATGGTGACACAAGTTATCTGTTGCTGCTCTTCTCATCAGGCTGTGACCCTTGATCTTCCTCTGACTGAGGAAATTCCTCTCTTGTCACCAGGCTCAGTGACCTGGGATCAGCCAGTTCTTCCGCAGTCTTTGGGACTGGCTGAATCTTTGAGGTTTGTTTATCCCAGGCCATCTCCAGGAGGTGAGGGACCATTTCAGTTGTGTCCTCTGGAGCCTCGGCACAGGGTTCCACAGTCTCTGCTTTCCTGTCATGTTGCTTGTCCCCTCCTGGCATGGGAAGGAGGCTGGAAGGCAGTAAGAAGATGAAGTCAGGGGAGCAAACAGGCTGTTAACTGTCAGGATGTGGCTCAAGTTCATGGTTGTCCTGTAAAACAGCTCTCCAGCAGGCAGCTGAGTTCTGTGGTGGCCCTAATAAGTTGGGGTGCTGCTGGGCAAGAGACCTGCTGTGGCCTTTGTCTCCCCTAGATGCTGCTGCAATCCTGCAAGAGGAGCAAACCAAGAAACCCTGTCGGAAGTTCCTGCAGACGGGTGAGTTCTCAGGTGGAAAGAACCACCTGAACTCCAGTGTTCTGGAGAGCCCTGCCCTGTGCGTTTGTCGTGGAGGGAGGGAGGGAAGGATGTCTGTGAGTCTGACAGAGCTCATCTTTGTGTGGTGATGAGAGACAACTGTGCATGTGTGTGGCTGGCTCTCACAGAGCTCCTGGCTTTTCTTGCAGGGCAGTGCGATTTCGGGTCCAACTGCAGATTTTCCCACATGACAGAGCAGGACCTGGAGAAGCTCAGTGCCCACGTTCAAGGTGAGTCCTCCAGCTTTGTGAGGAGGGACAGGCACAACCCCAGAGCTGAAAAATGGGGCTCCTACTTAGCAGCCAACATCTGGAGAGTGGGGCTTTCTGAGCCCTCAAGGTGTTTGTTCAGCTAGGGAGTAGAAGCTGTCAGCAGCAGAGGGCACTGGTACATCAGTTCCCCTTAGATTTATGGATTTGATCTCCCCTCATCTCTCCACTATTACCAGGATGCTGCTGCTTCCACTCTTGGGGGGGGGAGCTGACCTGCTTTCCCTTGGAGTATCCCAAGAAGGGAGTATGGGGTCTTGAATCCCAAAGTGGTCTCTGTGGGTCATGCTGAAGTTCAGGCAGGAGACGAGTGGCTGCTGCTCCCCTGCCACTAGGCTCCAGAGCCCTGCTGAACTTTGTTGTTGCAGGAGTTAACACCTCCTTGTACTGGAAAGAGTGGCAGCTCTTGTTTTCTCTGTAGGATTCATTACTTTGGTGGTGAGAGAAGACCTGAGTGAGGGGTTAGTGAGAACTTATGGGGTTGTTTAGGTCTCCAGTGGGGACTCTCTAGTCCTAAGCAGGCTCCACAGCTGGAGCAGGCAGCTGTGGGCCACCTCCAGGTGTGTTATGACAATCTTCAAAGCTGGAGACTCCACAGCTTCTCTGGTAGACACTGTTCCAGTGTTTGACCACCTTTGCGATAAAAAATGTGAATTTTTTTGTTTTTTTAAGTGGAAATCCCTGTATTTTGCTTTGTGCCCCTTGTTTCTTGCCTTTACTGGACTCCCTCCAGTCTCTGCGACACTGAGGAGCCCAGCGCTGGCCGCAGCACCCAGACCCAGTATAGAAGCACCACTTCATCGACCTGCTGGCAGCACTTTTCCTACCACACTTGGCTAGCAGAGCCAACTGCTGTTTTGCCAGCAGTCCGGCAAAGTCAGTCTTAAGCACTAGAGGTGCATGGTGTTTGGGGCGTGTCTGGGCAAAGACGCTCTTGCAGCTCTTGCAGCAATAGGCTGTTGGGAGGCAGAGCCCTGGCAAGCCTGAGGAGAGCAGGAGGAAGGCATCAGCACACCAGAGCCCTTCCAGTCATAGTTGTAGTCGGTGAGTCAATCTGCAGGTCCCTGAGGCTGCTCCTGAATCAATTGCTGAACAACTCTGGCAGTCAATAAAACCCAGCTCAGCTCATGAGGCTGCACCAGAGCTCCCCCCACGAGTTCCCCCGACCCTTCTCTGCTGCAGGGTGTCAGCACTGGGCTCTCCAGAGTGACCTGCAGTGTTTTCAGTCACCAAAGGCTGTAATTTATTGCTGGAGAAGCGAAAGCTGCTGAGAGCTGCGGGGGAAGGCTGGCGGGCGCTGCGCTCGGGCACCTTTCAGTGCCAATTACACTTGTTATTGAGTATTGCCTCGTGTCAGACAGGTCAGGTGGGAGCAGAGCACGGGCTGGCAAGAGAGACACTTCCTAGGAGACTACTAGGAAGCTTCTGCGCTTCTATGGCCGCGTCAAGCGTTTAATTAAACAATTAGGCTTCGTGGAGAGGGGCTGGGGGGCTGCGGGGGGCCTTGTCCTTGGCTGAGCTGCTCTGAACACGAGTGTGGGGCTGTGGGGCTGAATCCTGCTCACCCCTCCATGGGAATCCGATGTGAGACCTCTCAATGTGGTTGACTGAGCCCTTGGAGAGCTCCAGAGGGATTAGAGTGGAGGGAATTGCTCAGCCCGGATGGAAGGAAGAGCAGCTGAGCTGCTGTTTGCTGTGTCAGAAGGATGGTTCATGGCTCCTTAGACTGATGAAGCCTCAGGCTGCCTCTCTCTGACCTGTCAGTATCCTCAGAGGTTTCTGGTCTGAACTCACAGCCTCTGGGAGGTTTTGACAGCCTGGGACAACTGGGTATTCAAGATGAGCTGAGAGGGTGGGAGCTCCAGAGCCTTCACATCGTGACTGTGCTGGACACAACCACACACTGCCTCTGGTGGGGTAAGAATTGAGGGTCTCTTGGTGGGTCCCTGGTGCCCTTAACTTGTGTTTCTCCTTTTCCCATGGGCAGACACTTGAGGAGAAGGTGCAAAAAACCCCCAAAGCCTTCTCTTGTTCTCTTCCAGACTGGTAAACCACTGGCAGTTCTCTTTGTTAGGTAAATATTGACCCTGTTGCTGGATCCCAGTCCGTGTTTGGTGTTGGGAGCTCTCTGCCAGCAGCTACCTTTGCTAACAATGGGGTTTCATTACCACAGAAGGAATCATCATATCATTCTTAACCCTCTGCCTTTTTAGTGCAGGGACCTCACCTCAATGTTTGTGTTCACTTGGGCGTTAGGCAGGACAATTTCTGGAGGATTTGCTATTCTGTAACAGCATCGAGTGTGTGCTAGTTTGGCTCTGGCTTTGCTGCACCCTGTAGGATTTACTCATTGAGATGCAACAGTTCCCACCTTTGGCATGTTCCCAGCTGCTACTGCATCGCTGCATCAGCCTCCTGCATCTGCTGCATCGCTCAGCAGCGAGACAGTGCCTGCCTGTCATCTCCGCTATAGTCATGTCAAAAATCACTGTCAAACCAACGGCTCCTTGCTTGGGCTATTGGCTCCTCGCAAGCATGTGTCACCTTGGCAGGGGGTGCTGGCACTGTCCATGGCCTCAGCTTCAGCAGGGCCAAAGGCAGAGTCCTGCACTTGGGTCACAGTGACCCAGTGCAGCACCTCAGGCTTGGAGCAGAGGGGCTGGAAAGCTGCTGGACAGAAAGAACCAGGGGTTGTTGATTGATCATTGGCTGAACAGGAGCCAGCAGGGGACTCAGGTGGCCAAGAAGGCCGATGGCATCCAGGCTTGGATCAGCACTGGCGTAGCCAGCAGGAGTAGGGAAGGGATTGTTCTCCTATGCTGAGCACTGGTGAGGCCTCTCCTCAAGTAATGGGGGCAGTTCTGGGCCCCTCAATACAAGAAAGAGATTGAGGGGCTGGAGCAGGGCCAGAGAAGTGCAGCAGGGGTGGGGAAGGGTCTGGAGAACAAACCTTGTGAGGAGCAGCTGAGGGAGATGGGGCTGGTTAGTCTGGAGAAAAGGAGGCTGAAGGGTGACCTTCTTGCTATCTGCGACTGCCTGACAGGAGGGTGGAGAGAGGTGCGGATTGGTCTCCCAAGGAAAAAGGGATAGGACAAGAGGAAACGGCCTCAAGTTGCCCCAGGGGAAGTTGAGGTTGGACCTGAGAAGAAACTTCTTCCTAGAAAGGGTTCTTAGGCCTTGGAACAGGCTGCCCAGGGAGGGTGGAGAATGAAGAAGTTGGAGAGGGAACCCTCTCACCACCAGCCATTTCTTAGGCTGCTCCTATTTCAGGGTCTCACCCCCCACATGTCTCAGCCTCAGTCTGGCTGCTGCTCATGTTCTCTGGAGGAGACTGGGCTGTGACTGCATCTTGTGCCCAGCAGTTCCTGGTTGAGGAAGAAAATTGTCAGAATTGTGTGAGGAAGGACGAGAACTCTGGACTCCCATACTGGCACCATTAGAGAGTAAAGATGGGAGAGGTTTCTCTTCATGCCCTTCCCTGTATCAATGAAGCCCCTCGCAACCTAGGTGCAAAAACCAGGAACAAAGGGAAATAAGGTGGTCAAGGTTGCCAGGGAAGTCCCAACTTGGGAGCTGGATTCCCATATCCTGAGTCAGAGCAGCTCATCAGACTGAGCTTCTCACCTTCCTCACCCACCCAAGCTGATGGGTTAGCTTGGGAACAACCACAGAAGATGTGAACAGTCTCTGGCCGGATTGCAGAGCAGTCTCTTGCCATCAGGGCCATAACAGGTCCTCAGCGAGAATATCATCACCTCTCCCCACAGCAGCAGATGAAAAGGCTGGATGACAAATGGTCCATCTCTGGCTGCTCATTGGGTAGCACCTTTCAGCTGTCCCTATTAATATTCAACTGGCAGATGAATAATCGGTTGCCACCAGGAGGATGAAGTGATCCTTCACACTGCCCAGGCGCCATCAATTCTACACCCTGTCTGGAAAGATACAATATTTGCCTTAAAGGGGTGACACATGGCAGGTTGGTATGGAGTGGCCTCGTGGCTCCAGGTGGCCACATGGGGCTATGAACCAGTGGGTTCATCTCTAAATGGGATCAACGTCCCCTGGAGCTCTGGTGCCCGGTAGGTGTGATGGGGCGGGTGACAGATGGCTGCCCCAGCTCCTTTCTGTTGATGTCTGTGTTTGTTTGTTGAAGGATCACCTGTCCTTTTCTGTTGGGTGGGAACTTCCCACCAGGCTGGAAATGTGATGGTTCGTCATCCTGTTCTGCCAGCTCCGGGGCTTGTGCTAGAGCCTGTTCTGCACCACTTTCTCATCCTGCTCAGTCACTGGTGCGGTGGGGTGACTGAGGAGCTGGAGAGGGACTTTCTGTGACGCACTCTGGTGGCAGGACAAGGGGGATGGGTTCAAGCTAAAAGGGAGCAGATTGAGATGGGATCTGAGGCAGAAATCCCTCACTGTGAGCATACTGAGGCCCTGGAACAGGTTGCCCAGGGAGATTGTGGCTGCTCCATCTCTGGAAGCGTCCAAGACCAGGTTGGATGTGGCTGTGGGCAGCCTGGTCTGGTAAGAGGTGTCACTGCCCATGGCAGTGGTTGGCTCCCTTCCAACGCAACCCAGTCTGTGATACTAAATGAGCAGCTATGGATTTCTGCCCAGTGGGAGCAACTGGGGAGTGCTGAGCTGTCCTTCTGCCAAGGGAGGACAGTGCTGCAGGACAGAATCCCCCCAGGGTGACAGAGGGACTGAGAGCTAAGGAGGACCTCCGACTGCCCTGTCTCTTGGTTGAGCTTTCAGCAGCACCTCCTTGCTCATGCTTAACTTGGACAAGAATACAGAAGGAGCTTCCCCCAGCCCTAGGCAACTCTGCTCTGGCACCCAGGCTGAGCAGGGCTGGGTGACAGCCTCCTGCCATGTCTCTGTAGAGCCCAGGGACACATCAAGGCAGCTCCTGCCTGGAGCAGAGCTAACAGTGTCTCTGCAGTCCCGCCGGTACGTGCCCCCAGCCTTTCAGAGTCTCTTGGCCTGCCAAGTCCCCATCGATCTGGTCCGTCATCCCTGTCACTCCCACCCAGCTGGCTAGAGGTGGCAGAGCCCTCCTGCCAGTTGGAGGGACACGTCTCTGGAAGCGGCTCAGGGCTCTAGGCCAGCAGAGGCTGTCTGGCGCAAGGATGAGGATGGGCTACCCTGGGGGGAGATGTCAGGCTCCCCTCAGCGAAGTGCCTAAGCTGCTGTCACACTCACTGGCTTCATTCTTGTTGCTGGCTCTGGCTGGGTGGAGCTGTCACCAGCGAGGAGGCCAAGCTTCAGATGGCAGGTGAGCAGTAGAGGAGGAGGAGGGACTGCCTGTAGAAATCTACGCAGGGTAACAAGCAGCAGGTTTAATGGAGTGAAGGTACTGCAGCACAGGAGTCTGACTGTCCTTTCCGTCCCTCCCTCCCTCCTCCCTCCCTCCTCCCTCTCAATCTGTCTCAACCAGGGGAGCAGAGATTGAAGGAGCTGCGGCAGGAGGGAGCAGATGTCCCACCTGGCACCATTGAGGACTGGCTGGAGAAGAGAGCAAAGAGGCTGAATGCAGCTCAGAGTAACAGGTACTGATGGTGGGGAGCGTCTGTGAGAGGGTTGGAGGCTGCTTCTCCACATGGTGCTGAGGGGTCAGTCCACAGGAGGGTGTGGAGAAGGCAGCAGGGATCCAGGGATCATAGAACCATTGAATGGTTTGGGTTGAAGGGGCCTTCAGAGCCCCTCCAGTGCCACCCCCTGCCCTGAGCAGGGCCATCCCCAACCACAGCAACAATTTGTTACTTCTGGACTTTCCCTCTTCCAGTTTAACCATCACCCCTTGTCCTGTCACAGCAGCCTCTGCTCAGAATTGCCCCCCATCTTTCTCATCGACCCCTTTAAGCCCTGAAAGGCTGCACTAAAGGAACTTCTCCAACTGAACCCTGTCAACTCTCCCAGCCTGTCCCATAGCAGCAGGTTTCCCCCTCAGAGCAGTGTCTCTGGAGCCTGTGGACCTGCTCCAACAGGTCCATGTCCTGGTCTCATCTGTTGCAAACTCCTCCATCCTCTGCCTGCTCATCCCTGCCAGCAAAAAGGTAGAATCAGCTCATCCCAGCAGCACCACTGGGATCCAGGTGCCCCTCAGCTCCTATTTCCACTCTCACCCAACTGCCACAGGCCCAGTAGGTGATGTTCAAGAGGCACTCAATCTCACTGCTGTTCTTTTTCTCTTTGCTCCTGTTCTCCCTTTCTAGGGAGGATCTTCCTCCTTCTGAGATCATTGCTTTCTTTCGGCTTCATGCAGCAGCTTGGCTGAAACCCTCCTACCCCCACCCCACCCACTTCATGTGCCCCGTTTTCCTTGTTCTGCCCACAGATCCATCCATCCCGGGGCAGATAATCTCTTCCAGAGGAATTCCCAGACCTCCGTAACTTATCCGTCCTGGCTGCCTCCCATGTGTATCATGTGACCTGGGATTTGTGGGGCTGTGGTTTCTGCACATGCCCTCTGGCCCTGCCCGACCAGAAACCCATGTACGGCAGGAGCTGAACTCTGTGTCTTCAAGGCTGCTTCTCCTCTGCCTGGCCTGAACAATGCCAGTCCCTCTCATTTCTCCTCTCCCCTTGAGCCACCCTTCCAGGCAGCTCTGGGCTCTGCTTTGTCTATTCTTTCTGGGTTGGAGAAGGCCTTTCAGCTCCTCCAGTCCAGCTGCTCCCCTAGCACTGCCAGAGCCTTACTAACCCCTGTCCCACACCCCACAGTTCCCTGGCTTTGAGACCTCTCTAGACACAGGGACCCCCACTCCTGCCCTGGGCAACCTGGGTCAGGCCTGGAGAACCCCTGTGGGGCAGAAATTGTTCCTCAGGGCCAACCTCACTCTCCTTGAGGCAACCCGATGATGCAGTTTCCTCTCATCCCATGGCTCCTGTCCCTCACTGGTACCTCTTTCCTGGCCAGGCTGGCCTCAGAGGGATAGTTTTTGTTGGGAAGCCTTCACTCATGGAGGTTTCCAAAGTCCTGCTGTGCTTTCTGGAGAGCTTGGCTGGATGAAGCTCGTGTAGTTCTCTTAGTGGAGCTCTGCCAGGACGTGATTGATTTTTTTTAACCTGGTTTTGAAAGGCAGCAGATCGTGTTGGTACACGTGAGTGTGTTCTCCTGGGCTCCCATCAGCATGGGAGGCTAAGGCCTCAGCCCTGCTGACATCCTGCAGATTTCCTAAATGTGGATGTTGGCCCTTGTCCTTCACCAGAGAAGCCCTTCGGAACCTTCTAGCTGTCGGCAAACTTTTGACAGCCCTTGTATTTTGGTAGACCCCAAGGAACTAAGTGTTGTGGCAGCATCCTCTGTGCCAACTTATTCTGCTGGTGGTGGAACAGCATCTTAGCAGACAGTTGGGCTAAGCAACCTTGTCCTGCTCCTCACCACAGGCACTTCCCTGCCTCCACCCAGGGAGAACAAAACAACATCCTACCACAGAGGGGCTTGGGGCACATCCCAGTGATCCATCTCACCCCCGTCGAGGGGATGAGCGTGAGGGCAAACAGCTTTGCCATGTGGTAGCCACCTGGGAAATGCTGCTCTTGACTGGCTTTGGCCCTGCGGAGGGAGCGAGGAGGGCGCTGAGCGTTGCGTAAAGGAGGGTTAATTAGATTTCTTGTGGCATAACAATTAAAAAGCTTCATCAGTATCCAAAGTGGAGGCTTGAGAAGCTGCAAGGCTGCTGTCAGGACTTTAGCGCTGCAGAACAAATGAGGTTCCCTGCGCTGAGGAATTAATGGAGAGAGAGCCGTTGGCCGTCAATTCAGACCTCCCCTGGCCCAGCCGTTTGTGGATGGGGCTGCTCTGGCACCTCTTCAGCCACTGGTGGCATCAGGCCAGGGGGCTGGAGGGAGAGAGACTGCAAACTGGAGGAGGGAGCCTGTTCCCTCAGTTCAAGGGTGCTTCTGCACCAACATCCCATTGCTTTGGCACCGTTGCCGTTTCCGAGGGCTTCTTGTCCTTTGGGAAGTGCCAGCTGTATCAGGATCCGGGCTGCTGCAAAGAAACATCTGCCCATGGTGTTTGCTCCTCTCGCAGCTTAGCTGGGTGAGCAACAGAGAGCAGCTGAGGCTGTCAGGGCACCGGGCTGCACCTGCTTGTCCCACATCAGTGGCTCCCAGTAAGAACCAGCGGGTCTGCTGGGTGGGTTCTGCTGTTGGATGTGGGACAGGGGGCTGATTATTCCTGCTCATGGAGAACTAAAGGTCTCCTCTGCTGGACCCCCCATCTTTTGGGGGTTTGCAAGGCTGTCAAACTGAGATGGCCCCATCTCACCTCTGCCCTTTCCTTCTCCTCAGTGCTCTGCCAGAGAAGCCAGTGCCATTCCAGTACCCACCAGGCTGGCCACCAGTACAGGACCTGCCGCCGTCTCTGCAGGCCCCCCCGCCCGGAGGGTGGCCGTTACCTCCCAACCTGCACTGGGGCTGAGGCTCAGGAACCCCCAAGGAGGCTGTGGATGGAGACGGACTCCATCTGCTCTGGGAAGGAGTGGGAATTGTTTATAAATGCTTTTCTGTCAATAAAAGCTGTCACAGCCCTCACGGGCGTCGTCCTATCCTGTCCTGTCCCATTCCCTCCCCTCCCGTCCTCTCCTGTCGTGTCCTGTCCCTTCCTGTCCTGTAGTTTCTCCCCTGAGTTGTCTCCCTATGTGCTCGGCAGAGCTCCAGCCCCACACAGAGGGGTTCTCTGGAGTGGGCAGCCCCCACTTCCCTGGGGCAGAATCCATCCTCTCGGCTGATCTAGGCTGGGAAGGAAAGTGGAACCAGCTTCAATTCTGTTGCCAAAGCTCCCAGCAAAGAGCTTTTGGATCTCCTGTTATCCCAGTGCTACTGCAGTGCTGGAGGTGAGAAGCAAAGAGGAAGAACGATCGCAATCCTTCTCCAGAGACTTAAGCAAACAGTGGGTTTGACAGAGTGACTGTAGGGCTGCTTTTAGGGCACAACCAGCCACGTGGTTCTGAGTCCTCTTTACACCCCAGGAAAGTTAGGGATGAGCAAGGCCCCCGGTCAGCTTTTTCGGGATGGCAGTGGATGCTCGGCCTCACCCCAGGGCCCAGGAAAGCAGCTCTGCAGGGGCTGTCCCAGCCAGCTGCAGGCACTGCCAGCGCATTTCAGGTTTGGCCATGTGCAGAGGGGCTGGGTCCAGATTCATGAAGAGCAGCGGGCAGGAGCCAGATGCCTTTGGCCAGAGCTGGCCTGGATCTTGCTTGGGCAGATGGTCCCAGGGAACCATTTGCTTTGGCTGGCCCCGTCCTGAGATGCAGCTTTGATAAGAACAGGAGCTGGATGTGACGTGTGGTGGGGCTGCAGTGGGGAACCAAGCATTGGCCAGAGGCTGGCTGGGATTGAGGGTGGGCAAAGGAGTGGGTTTGTCCTTCCCAGACTACGGTGGCTCTGCTGAATTCTGTGGACAGCAGGAGCCCAGGGCTTGGGGTCCCAATCAGCCTTCTGCCCCATCCTTGTCTCCCTGTGCAGGAGCCCATGCAGCACTGATTCAGTGCACTGGAAGAAGAGAGAGGCCAAACAGGGGTGGGAACAACCCCTACAGGGGCTGTGGGATGCTCTGGGCTGGAGGCACAGGCTGCTGCTTTGGCTGCTCCCTCCAACATTCTTTGAAGTTGGTTGGGGAGAACCCCAGGGGAACTGGGAGCTGCTGGGGGTGGGGGCGGCCCAGCCCTTCGCCCCCACCCTTCCGGCACATCCCTCTGTGAAGCCACAGACAAATGGCTTCACCACCAGTCTGAGGCACAGCAGTGGCATCTAACAGGGCCATTGGCTGCCCCCTTCAGAGGCAAAGTGAAGGATGAGCATGAGGGGTTAGGGCACCTGCTCTCATCCCTCCCTTATCCCATCTCTGCTCTCTGTGCTCCATCCCAGGGTGTTTCAGAGCATCGCTGGAACTTCACCCAACACCCACCAGCTCTGCTCCCCAGATCCGGTTTGAATAGAGTGGAGAAGCAGGTCTGGAGCAGCCAGCAGCTTCCTGGGTGCAACCCAGTAACTCCCAGGTACTTGCCGAAGGCTGTAAATTCCCAGGTTTTATGGAGTTGTGTTTTATCACACAGTGGCAAGAGGTTTAACAGGGCCACATGTTGCTGTTGCTGAGCTGCAGCAAAAGGAAGGGCTGGCTGTAGGGCCAGGAGGAACCACCAAAGCAGGATAAAATTCTTGGATCTTCCATGGGATGCTCCATGGAGTTCAGCATCCCCGGCAGGTTCCAGAGTGGCCTATGAGGAGCTGCAACCCTTCAGCAACAGCACAAGCCAAAGTGCCTTTTATGGAGCAGAAGCAGGAGTAATTTATCAGGAAGCTTTTAGGGAAATGAGTAGCTCCTGGGCCCCTGCCAAGGCACAGCCCCGCTGGGCTCTCCCCAGTGTCCTCTGGCAGCTCTTGCTGGGAGGGGAGCTGGGGGACAATGGGGACAGAGATGGGTTGGAAAGGATGATGGAGGTGGGGATGAGGGTGGGGATGAGGATGGGGATGGGGACAAGGATGGGGACAAGATGGGAATGAGATTTGGGATAGGAGTGGGGATGAGAATGGACAAGATGGATCTTGGGGTGGGGAGGGGGTGGGG
>JAOXOE010030811.1:0-12619 GCA_028565055.1 Phoeniculus purpureus
AAAAGGAGACTGAGGGGTGACCTCATTAATGTTTAGAAATATGTGAAGGGTGGGTGTCAGGAGGATGGAGCCAGGCTGTGCTCAGTGGCATCTAGTGATAGGACAAGGGGCAGTGGGCGTGAGCTGGAACACAGGAGGTTCCATATAAATTATCAGAAGGAACTTTTTCACAGTGAGGGTGACAGGGCACTGGAAGGGGCTGCCCAGGGGGGTTGTACAGTCTCCTTGCCTGGAGACTTTTAAAACCTGCCTGGATGTGTTCCTGTGTGAACAAACCTCACAAACAACATTGAAGACGATGTAAGCAAATACATTGACATTTTCGGGGGCGGGGGTGTTGCTTTGGAAGGGTTCTCTGTGGTTCTAATAATAACTCCACTTCCTAAGTTTTTGTTGTAATAAGTGCTGATGAGGTTGATCCACCATCCCTGGGCATGACTAAAAGTTGTGTAGATTCCATTGGCCTTCCAGGCCACCTGGGCACCCTGCTGGCTCATGTTCAGCTGGTTATCAACCAGTTCTGCCAGGTCCTTCTCTGCCAGGCTGCTGTCCAGCCACTCATCCCCCAGTCTGTAGCCACAGGGGGTTATTGTGGCCAAAGTGCAGGACTCTGCACTTGGCCCTGTTAAACCTCATCCTGTTGGCCTCTGTCCATTGACCCAGCCTGTCCAGATCTCTCTGCAGCACCTTCCTACCCTCCAGCCGATCAACGCTCCCTCCCACCTTATAGAATCATAAGGGATTGGAAGGGACCTCGAAAAATCATCCAGTCCAATCCCCCTGCCACAGCAGCATCACCTAGACCAAGTCACTTGACAGGAAAGTGTCACTTGGTGTCATCCACAAATTTACTAAGGGTAGATTTGATCCCCTCATGCAGGACATCAATAAAGATGTCAAGTAGAACTGGGCCCAGTACTGATCCATGGGGGGTGCCACTGGGCACCAACTGGACGCAGCACCATTCACAACCGCTCCCTGTGCCTGGTCATCCAGCCAGATTATAACCCCGTGGAGGGTGTCCCCATCCAAGCCACGGGCTGCCGGCTTTGCCAGGAGGATGCTGTGGGAGCTCTTTGGTCCAGATGAGCTTGGAAGAAATTTCCTCTGAGCATTTCAAACCTTTTTTCCTGTCCATTCCCTTCAAGTTTTCCTTTCTTAAATATTTTAAACCTTTTTAAATCTTTCTTAAAATGTTTCACTTGCAATGAAGTGATAGCTCACCGCTAGTTTTTCTGGTCATCGTGCAGTAATCTGCAGTAACGTAGTCTGATCCCGCGGAGAGATGTCTGTATCCTGGTGGTGAGGAGTGGCAGATGTGAAACACGTCGCTGACGTTTGTTCCCTGCGGAATTCATTGAGGCTGCACCAAGCTGCACCAATCCTACAGGATGTCTTAAAGGAGTGAAAATGACACGGTGCTTCCCAAGAACACTAACCTGAGGCAGGTGATGCCTTCAAATCGGGGAACTTGTCGTGCTCCTGTCAAAGGGTGAAACAGAGGTGTGGGTGGGGTATTTCTCATCGAAGTGGGGTGGGAAGTTGTGGCTTCTGTTGATCCAACAGCCCAACTCCAGCAAAGGTGAGTGGGACGGACCTCGCCCACTGGTTACTCCCGACACTTGGCGTTATTTAGGTATCAGCTACAGGATGTTTATGTGTCTAGCCCAAGAGATTGCGAAAATGCACTGGTATTTATAGCATTTATAAAATGGCCACTCACGTATTGAACAAATAAGCCAGATGCTGGACATCAGTGGCCTCTGATTTGTACACGAGCAGCCCAATTTCACAGGTGAAAAATAGGCTTTAAAAGGTGCAGTGGTTTGATGATACAAATAGTTGGCCTGCTGGCACCTGGAAAGAACAGCAGGGCTTCTTTTTAACATCAGACCTTCAGGACTTTGAGTACAGTCGAGCTTACGTGTTATTTCTAAAGCACGTAAGTTATCGACGGGAACAGACAGATGAGAACTTGACCGGAGAATCGGGGTTTATGGAGTGTGTAGAGATGGAACTGCTGCCTCTGCTCTTGGCTACGCTCAAGGGTTTGGAAGCACTTGTTTAACTGGTGTTTTACCAGTAAAGCCCACGCACAACAATGGTCCCCAGAGGCTCTGGGGGATTAGAACCTTCAGGAGGCACTGCTTATGCATGCTGTATGGATGAAATACAGCCACCACATCAGGGACTGCCATCAGTGAGCTGCTGAGCCCTGCTCTTCTTTTTTTTTCCTGTATGCTCTCATAAATCTTCCCTTCTTTTCAGTGCAGTAGCCTAAAAGGATGAAAATGGATGGATCTGGGCGGCTCAGCTGGCAGAGGGAGCTGGGACTGCTGCAGGGATGCAGGGCTGAGACCACTTCCTCCTAGAGGACACCTAGGAGATGCTGTTTGACAGGGGGAACTAAGTGTTCAGTTCCCACCAGCATCGTGGGGCTGCTAATGGGATGGAGGCATCGTCACTGAGCTTGAGAGGACACTGAGACACGCCTCATCTCCCTCTTCCCAGTGGCTCTTTGTAACTGAATTACTTTATGGGCTATTTTGAGATAAGGTTTTGTCTAAGGGAGCCATCTGTCACGCTTTGTTGGCTACTGCCTGCTCCCTGTTCTCGGAAAAGACCTGCAGTCCAACCGCATAGAGGACCCAAAAAGGGCCTCACACCTCACCGAGCGCAACACAGCGCTAGGGGGTGGCCTGGGGGGTGCACCCAGGTGGTATTTGCTAGGCAGTTGAGCTTTCTTGTGAGAAAAGGTGATCAGCTAAGGCCCTGGGGCTACCCTAGGTGTGAGAGAATACCAGTTAATGACCAGCATACTAAAAAATAGACTTCTCCTGAGAGCTGTCATGGCCTGAGGAATGGTGCCAGCCCTCCCTAGCTCCCAGTCCTCCACACCTCAGTGAGCCCAAATTGTTCAATCACTCTTGGAGCTGTTTGGAAGCACAGGCGGTTTTTCATCTTTCACAGTGGAGCTGTCGAGATGTTTGACTGTTAACAAAAACACCACAAGGCTTTCCCTGCAGCAGCACATTTATTGTTTTGCATCCAAGCTGTGTGAGCCACAGCCTTCCTTTCCATTGGAGTCACAGCTGCTGGCTTTGTGTTGAACGTGGACATCCGTAAGGAGTCTGGCGCAGGTGCAACAGACTCACAGAACATCAGGGATTGGAAGGGACCTCAGAAGATCATCCAGTCCAACCCCCCTGCCAGAGCAGGATCACCTAGACCAAGTCACACAGGAACACATCCAGGTGGGTTTTAAACATCTCCAGGGACAGGGAGTCCACAATCACCCGGGCAGCCCCTTCCAGTGCTCTGTCACCTCACTGGGAAGAAGTTCCTGCTCATATTGATGAGGAAGCTCCTATGTTCCAGCTTGCACCCGATGCCCCTTGTCCTATCACTAGATGACAGTGAGCAGAGCCTGGCTCCATCCTCCTAACACCCACCCTTCACATATTTATGGACATTAATGTGGTCACCCCTCAGTCTCCTCTTCTCCAAGCTGAAGACACCCAGCTCCCTCAGCCTTTCCCCATAAGGGAGATGTTCTGTCCAACCATTACCACACATTACAGCTGTGCTGTTCCAAGCAGGTGGTTCTTGCTTCCTTCCCAAATAATTTGCTTATTCTAAGGTGATGCTTCAGCTGCTTCCTGTGACTGCTGATGTCTGTTGTGCTCTGAGATGACGCAGAGGTGCTAGCAGTGCTCCCTCCAGCATCTACTGGTTTGCACTGCAGTCATCAGAAAGCCCAGCATCACCTGACCAGTTGTCCCCTGTTCTGTAACCTGCCTGGTAACTGAAATGAGAACGTTCGTGGGCTGCTTTAAGAAAGCACCACAAGGGTGTGCAGTGACAGCAGGAGGAGCAATGGGTTTAAACTTGAGGAGGGCAGATTTAGATTGGACGTTACAGAAAAATTCTTTAATCTGATGGTGGTGGATCCCTGCAACAGGTTGCCCAGGAGCTCCATTCCTGGAAGCATTTAAGGACAGGATCGACGGGGCTCTGAGCAACCTGATCTAGTTAGAGGTGTCCCTGCTCACTGCAGGGGGGTTGGACTAGATGGGCTTTAAAGGTCCCTTGCAGCCTGACACAGTCTATGGTTTGCAGTGGGAAGAAAACCCCCCACTGAACCAGTCACAGTATCAGAGCTCTTCAAAAATGCAAACACGGCCACAGCGCCAGATGGTGAAGCTGCAGTAATTGGCTTCGAAGATGCCTCTCAAGGACATATGAAAAAGCCGAGCAAATGGTTCAGGTGGGAATTGGAATCCATCTTCATCAGCTGAATTCCTGAACCCAAAATCGTGGGTTCCAAGTCAGTGACATTTTTGATGCTTGTGCCTGCTGGGACCCACAACCTGGTGATTCTGTGTCGGGAGGAATTCAGCTTAAGGTTAGCATTCACCGTGCTGCTAGGTCAGCGCCCAGACCTGAGTTCCAGTGGGATTGCTCTTCCCTTCAGAAAGGCCCTCATGCTCCAGCGTCCTGTAGGTAACCATAGAATCATTAGGGATTGGAAGGGACCTCGAAAGATCGTCTAGTCCAATCCCCCTGCCACAGCAGGATCACCTGGACCTAGATTAGTTAATACTGAAATGCTGCATAAATTTCCTGCAAATAAAAACCCATTTCACAGATATAGTTGGGAATTCTGAGTTCACAGAATCACAGAACATTAGCAATTGGAAGAGACCTCGAAAGATCATCTAGTCCAGTCCTCCTGCCACAGCAGGATCACCTAGACTGAGTCGCACAGGAACACATCCAGGTGGGTTTTAAACGTCTCCAGAGAAGGAGACCCCACAACACCCATCCATGGGCAGCCCCTTCCAGGGCTCTGTCACCCTCACTGGGAAGAAGTTTCTTCTCATATTGATGTGGAACCTCCTCTGTTCCAGCTCACACCCATTGCCCCTTGTCCTATCATTGGGTGACACTCAGCAGAGCCTGGCTCCATCCTGACACCCACCCCTCACATATTTATAGACATTAATGAGGTCACCCTCAGTCTCCGTTTCTCCAAGCTAAAGAGACCCAGCTCCTTCATCCTTTCCTCACTCAGCAGGGAGATGTTCCACTCCATCATCTTTGTGGCTCTGTGCTGGACTCTCCAGCAGTTGTGTCCTTCTGGAACTGTGGGGCCCAGAACTTTACACAATATTCCAGATGTTGCCTCACCAGACCAGAGGGGTAGGAGAAACTCCCTCGATCTCTTAACCACCCCTCTTCTGATCCACTCCAGGATGCTGTTGGCCCTCTTCGCCACAACGGCCCATTGCTGGCTCGTGGTCATCCTGCTGGCCACCAGGACCCCCAGCTCCCTTTCTCCTACACTGCTCTCCAACAGGTTGGTCCCCAACCTATACTGGTACCTGGGATTGTTCTTGCCCAGATGCCAGACTCTACGCTGCCCTTGTTATGGTTCATTCAGTGTCTCCCCACCCAAGAGATGAGTGTCAGAAGGCTGTAACACATGTAACAGGGAAGAAACTATTCTGCACGTCAGCTTTGATGGGCTTGAATGGAGTCTTTAAACTTCAGAGAGTGACACTTAGGTTAGAGACCTGGAAATAATTTCTTGTGTGCATGATAGGCACTGGGACAGACTGGTAGACAGTAGATCTGCTACCATTGGAGTGTTTTAGGAAGACTGGACTGATGGCTGTCAGAAATGGTTTAGCAGGAGTGGACCATGTCTTGGGGTGGGGGAGATGGACAGGAGGTTCCAACTGCCTCTGATCATTGTGGTTCTCAGGTTTTCAGGTGGTTGGTTTTTTTAGTGAACTGACTAACTGCTTTAGATGGATAGGAGTTCTGAGTGTTTCTCACACATGTTGTCCTGTCATCAGCCTGGCATCATCCCCAAAAGCAGCGAAAGCAGGTTGCACATATGAGCCTGGAAGACCTCCTGATATGTCTTCTAATTCCTTCTCTTTTCAGCTGGATGCAAAGCAGTTATCACCTACAACCAGGGGGTCAGGGGAGGGCGAATCATAGAGCTGAAGATGACTGTGGATGAAGCTGTGAAGAACTGCCCAAGCATTCGACACGTCTTTGTGGCTCAGAGGACAGATAACGAAGTCCGGATGGGTGACCGTGATATTCCCCTTGAGGAGGTATGTTGGAGTTGGTAAACCCTGATGTTTCTTGAAGTTTACTGTGTTAGAGGAGAGAAGTATGGGGCACTGATAAATGCAGGGGCCAGCTAACACAGACATCTCTGAGAGACCCCATGCAGGGCTGTTCAGAACACGTGTGTGAGTCTTGCCGATTGTGTAGCTCATGCACGTTCTGGTGTTTGGATTTGGTCTTTGGTCTTTTGCAGATTAAGCTGAGAATATGTAGTGTTCTCCATACTTCATTGCATGTCTCTGCTGAGCTAAAAGGCTATGAAGCAACTACTGCACTGCAGCTTGGCACTCTAGCGTGGCTGCACCAGACCAGCCGGCAATGACTGCCCTTTATGCTGCCTCTAGAGAAGGTTTTTGCTGTGTGCTACCCTTCCTGTGCTGCCACAGTACCCCAGATACAGCTATGCTGCAGTGACAGCTTCTGTATGTCCCTGCGGTCACCAGCAGACACTCACTGACACTCTAGTTAGCTTCTTTCAGGTGGGAGCGATGGCTAGGTCTTGTGTCTCTCCATCTGTGCCTTTTGATGGTGGGAGGGAGGTGACTCCCGAGGACCGTTCCTGTTTAGTGTCATTACTGATGATGTGGATGAGGGGATCGAGTGCAGCCTCTGAGTTTGCAGATGACACCAAGCTGGGTAAGTGTGGTGATCTGCTTGAGAGTACAGAGGCTCTACAGAGAGATCTGTCAGGCTGGATCGACAGTTTGAGGCCAACTGTATGAGCTTCAGCGATGTCAAGTGCCAGGTCCTGCGTGTGAATCACAACAACCCAGTGCAATGTTATAGACTTAGTGGAAGGTGGCTGGAAAGCTGCTCGAGAGAAAGAGCCCTGGGGATATTGATTGATAACTGGCTAAACACGAGCCAGCACTGTGCCAAGTGGCCAAGAAGGCCAGTGGCATCCTGGCCTGTATCAGAAATAGCATAGCCAGCAGAAGTAGGGAATTGGTCTTCTCCTGTACTCTGGCACTGGGGAGGCTGTATCTTGAGTACTGTGTCCAGTTTTGGGCTCCTCACTACAAGAAAGACATTGAGGTGCTGGAGTGGGTCCAGAGAAGGGCAACATCATTGGTGACCAGTCTGGAGAACGACCTTTATGTGGAGCAGCTGAAGGAGCTGGGGCTGGTTAGTCTGAAGAAAAGGAGGCTGAGGGAAGACCTTATCACTGTCTACAACTACCTGGAAGGAGGGTGTAGAGAAGTGAGTGTTGGTCTCTTTCAGGTAACAAGTGACTGGGCAAGAAAAAACAGCCTCAAGTTGTGTCAGGGAGAGTCATCGGGCACTGGAACAGGCTGCCCAGGAAGGATGTTGAGTTGCCACCCCTGTATGTATTTAGATGTTGTGTAGATAAGGAACTCAGGGACATGGTTTAGTGGTGGGCTTGGCAGGATTAGGTTAATAGTTGAACCCCATGATCTAAAAGGTCTTTTCCAACCTAAACAAGTTATTTATTCCATGATTCCTTGGCTTGGGACTACTTAGAACCTGGGGAAGAAAGCTTGCAGTTGTTTTAATGTGTTTAGCTAGGACACATGACACTGCAGCTTCATGCACAAGTAGTTTTATCAGTTCACCAGGCACAGCAAACAAGCTACTTATCGTACAAATGTCTGGAAATCACCACTTTGCAGCCAGAGTGATTACTCCAGAGCCCCTGTGCTGCTCACATGAGATAGGAGAAACAACTAGGATAAGTTAAAAAGAGAAGGCAGGTTTTATTCATAGAATTTTAGAATCATCATGGCTGGAAAGGACCTCCACAATCACCAAGTCCAGCCCTCAGCCCAGCATCTCCCTAACCCCTACACCATGGCCTCAAGTGCTAGATCTACTCATTTTTTAAACACCTCCAGGGATGGGGACTCCATCACCTCCCTGGGCAGCATGTTCCAGAGCCCAACTACTCTCTCAGGAAAGAAATTCTTCCTGAGATCCGATGTAAACCTCCCCTGGTGCAACTTGAGGCCATTTCCTCTCGTCCTATCATTAGTCATTTGGGAGAAGAGAATTCAGAAGTTCTCACTCCTTCTTACTCCACACAGCACATCTCAACAATTTTCCATAGTCTACAAACAGCCTGAGGTGCTGTGGTGATCCAAGAGCTGAGCTCAGCCCATTGTCAGTTGTAGGATCTGAAACCTGAGAAGAATGAAACCATTGATGCTGTTAATTCCGTCATTACTGGTTTTTGCAGCAGTTGTTCTTTCCAGCTCTTGTGCAATGGTTTACTGCAAAGCTGAAGCTCATGTTGTAATGGAGCAGATGAGAACTCCATCTGAGCTTCAGAAACTGGCGAGCTCCTCTAAATCGGCAGTGCTGAAATGTCACGATAAATACCTGAGACCAGCAGAAGTGTTGTAACTCACAGGCTAAAAATTACATTTTACCCTGTCAACGCTTCATATTTTATTAAGCTCTGTTTGTCCAGCACCTTGAAACAGGAGCTGCCATTGGTAGTGTTCGCTTGTAAATGCAGCGGGTTTGCAAAGTGTTTGTGGTGTCTACTTGTAAAGAGGCAGCGTTGAGGTATTCCAAGAGCTGTGAAGAATCTAAAACATTAATTTGAGACATTACAGACCTTGAGAGAAGGACATGGAGCTGCTGGAGGGAGTCTAGTGTAGAGCAACGAAGATGATGAAGGAAGTGGAACACCTCCCTGATGAGGGGAGGCTGAGGGAGCTGGGTCTTTTTAGCTTGGAGAAGAGGAGACTGAGGGGCGACCTCATCAATGTCTATAAATATTTGAGGGGTGGGTGTCAGGAGGATGAAGCCAGGCTCTGCTCAGTGTCATCTGGTGATAGGACAAGGGGCAATGGGTGCAAGCTGGAACATAGGAGGTTTCATATAAATATGAGAAGGAAATTCTTCCCAGTGAGGGTAACAGAGCACTGGAAGGGACTGCCCAGGGGGATTGTGGAATCTCCTTCTCTGGAGACGTTTAAAACCCACCCGGATATGTCCCTGTGCGACTTGATCCAGGGGATCCTGCTGTGTCAGGGGCATTGGACTGGATGATCTTTCGACATCCCTTCCAGTCCCTAATGATTCTATGATCTGGAACACACAGTAATTATTGCAGGTTTGTATATGGATAAGAAAAATGTTCATCCTCATCCTGAAAGATCTGGGTAGAAAGTGAGAGAGCACTGGAAGGGGCTGCCCAGGGGGGTTGTGGAGTCTACCTCTCTGGAGACATTTAAAACCCACCTGGACATGTTCCTGTGTGACTTGATCTAGGGGAACCTGCTGTAGCAGGGGGATTGGACTGGATGATCTTTCGCGGTCTCTTCCAATCCCTAATGTTCTGTGGTTCTGTGACAAACCATCTGCTGCTGCAAGGTTCAGTGAGCACAAACAACTCTTTTGAATCACATTGCTTTCCCTTCCTCTGCTGGACAGGACAAACAAGCTGGAACCAAAGTTTTACTTTGACCTAGAGGACACTGCATCCTTCCCTCCTGTGGTTCTGACCATAGGGGAGAGGAAAAGATTTTGTCTTCCTGGCCAAACAGTGGAGTATGAGGACAGTGACAGAGACAGAAGAATAAAACCCTCTCCTTTTCATGGGTAGAAGGAATTGAAATTAGAAGTGAACAGGACAGTCATCCACTGTTAGGGCCAGGAAAGAGAGATGAATGCCCAGTTTAACTGTGGCACTGAAGTTTTAAAAGGAAAAGGAAGGCCCTAAACAGTATCCAGTCAGCCTTGCTGCTGTGGCCAAGTGTGGCTGATGTTTCATAGAATCATAGAATCGTTCAAGTTGGAAAAGACCCTTGAGATCAACCATCAACCCTACTCTACAAGTTCACTCCTAAACCAGATCCCCCAACACTACATCTAAGCGACTCTTAAACTCATCCAGGGATGGGGACTCAACCACCACGCTGGGCAGCCCATTCCAGTGCCTGACCACTCTCTCCATGAAGAATTCCTTCCTGATGTCCAGTCTAAACCTCTGCTGTTGAATCACAGAATCATTCACGTTGGAAAAGGCCCTGGGGATCATAGAGTCCAACCATCAACGCTACGCTACAAATTCACCCCTAAACCAGTCTTGAAGCTTGAAGCCCTTCCCTCTGGTTCTGTCACTATTTACCTGTGAGAAGAGACCAGCACAAACATCTCTACACTGTCCTTTCAGATAGCTGTAGAGAGCGATGAGGTCTCCTTAGCCGCCTCTTCCTCAAACTAACCAGCCCCAACTCTCTCAATCTCTCCTCATCAGATTTATTCTCCAGGCCCTTCAACAGCTTCGTTGCCCTCCTCTGCACTCGCTCCAGCACCTCTATGTCTCCCTTGTACCGAGGTGCCCAAAACTGGACCCAGTACTGAAGGTGCAGCCTCCCCAGTGCTGAGTACAGGGGGACAATCACCTCCCTACTCCTGCTGGACATGCAGTTTCTAATCCAGGCCAGGATGCCACTGGCCTTCTTGGCCACCTGGGCACCCTGCAGGCTCATATTCAGCTGCCTGTCAATTAGAACCCCCAGGTCCTTTTCTGCTAAAGAGATGTACTACATCTCAGCAGTACAGGGCACACCACCTTCTGCATCCTAAAGAAGGATGGAGCATGAGAGCCAGGCTACTCCTGCCCTTGGAGAGATGAGGAAAGGAGAGCAGAAAGCCATACTTGCTGCAGGGTTGGTGAGCAAGAGCCACAGGCACTGCCCAGAGCCACCAGGCTCTTGTGTGTGTAGAGCAGCCAGCAAGCCAGCGCCCATCGTAGGCATCTTTAATGCCTTTTTTACCTACAAGACTCAGTTAGAAGCTACTGGGAACACACAAGATGAAATGGAAGCATTTTTCAAAGACTCTGAGCACCCTTTATGTTAGGAAACTGCTGGAAGTGCTTCACAACTAGCAGCTTCTCTTCAGATTGCCAGGGTACATGAGGCATTGGCATGCACAAGGAAGAAACACTTCCTGAAACACTGGTGTGAGTGGCAGGCTTTAAGACTCTCATCAAGACTGGACCACCTGCAGCTCCAGTTCCTCCATTGTCTTGGAGCACAAAAGCCTCACAGACCGGAGATACTGCTCCACATAAAAACTGCAGCCACTCTTGCATAGAGAAACTGAGGAACACTCAAAACAGTAGCAAAGCTTCTTTTCACAGGGTTCGCTGCCGTGAAGCGAAGAATTAGTAGCAAAAATGTTCCTCTATGGAACAAAAAAGCAGTTGGTGGGGAAGGACTTGCACTCACGCTCGTTCTGATGCCTGCACAGGAGATAACACCATTGCAGATGTGCCCAGGAGCAAGATGCTCTTGTGAGCTGAACAGCTCTGCATGCCTGCAGTAGGAAGGCTTTGAGAAGAGAAGATGCTATGTGAGGAGTGGTCTCACACCAAGGAAGCAAGTGACCCGAGAAGATGCTATGTGAGGAGTGGTCTCACACCAAGGAAGCAAGTGACCCTTATGAGGGACAGCAGAGCACGCCTTACTGATGCCAGTCATCAGCGCAAAGGGTAAAATTTGCAGGCTCTGTCAGCAATCACAGAATGGTAGGGGTTGGAAGGGACCTCTAGAGATCATCTAGTCCAACTCTCCTGCTGGAGCAGGTTTATCCAGAGCAGGCTGCACACAAATACATCCAGGCAGGTCTTGAGTATCTCCAGAGATGGAGACTTTCTAGGCAGCCTGTTTCGGTGCTCTGTCACCCTCAAAGTAAAGATGTTCCTCCTCATGTTCAGATGGAACTTCCTGTGTTGCCCGTTGCCGGCCACCACTGAGATTGGCCCTATCCTCTTGACACCTGCCCTTCAGATATTTATAAACATTTATCAGACCCTTGCTCAACCTTCTCTTCTCCAGAATAAACAGCCTCAGTTCCCTCAGCTACTCCTCATAAGACATGTCCAAGCCCTTCACTAGCTTCAGAGCTCTTCTCTGGACCCATTCTAGCACCTCAATGTAATTCTTGTATTGAGGTGCCCGGAGCTGAATGCAGTATTCAAGGTGAGGACTCATCAGTGCCTGCATGGGGTTGTTGTGACCAAAGTGAAGGACACAGTACTTGAGATCACACCACTGACCTCAGCCCATCAATCCAGCCTGTCCAAGTCCCTCTGCAGCAGTATCCCACACTCAAGCAGGTCAACATACCCACCCAGTTTGGTGTCATCTGCAAACCTAATGAGAGTGCACTCAATGCCTTCATCCAGACTTACATGATACTGTCCATGGTCAAATCTAGAGGTCTCTAAAACAGGCCTTATGAGGAACAGCTGAGGGAACTGGGGTTATTGAGTCTAGAGAAAAAGAGGCTTAGACGAGACCTTTTTGCTCTCTACAACTACCGCAAAGGAGTTTGTAGCCAGGCTGGTTCTGGTCTCTTCTCCCAAATTACTGACAATAGGATGAGGGGAAATGGCCTCAAGTTGCATTAGGGGAGGAACTTCACTGGGAAGAAGTTTCTTCTCATATTGATGTGGAACCTCCTCTGTTCCAGCTCACACCCATTGCCCCTTGTCCTA
>JAOXOE010030812.1:0-12619 GCA_028565055.1 Phoeniculus purpureus
GTTACAGGCCTGACACAGAAGTCCAAATCCATCTCAGGAATAAAAAGGAGAATTGAAGAGGACCCACATGTTATCCTATAGTAAATATACCTACAAATTAAATCAGCTGTCCCAGGAGGTGCCATGAGTAGGCATTGCTTATTAAGTACCATTCAGTCTGGTGCTGGAAAGGGGGCAGAGAAGAGCAACTTGGCTGGTTAGAGGTCTGGAGAACAGGTCTCATGGGGAGAGGCTGAGGGAGCTGGGGCTGTTCAGTCTGGAGAAGAGAAGGCTGAAGGGAGACCTCACTGCTCTCTACGACTACCTGAAGTGAGATGGGGGTACGGAGCTGCTGGAGAGATTCCAGCGCAGAGCCACCAAGATGATGAAGGGAGCACCTCCCTTATGAAGAAAGGCTGAGGGAGCTGGGTCTCCTGAGCTTGGAGAAGAGGAGACTGAAGGGTGATCTCATTAATATTTATAAATAATGTGAGGTGTGGGTGTCATGAGGATGGAGCCAGGCTCTTCTCAATGTCATCTAGTCATAGGACAAGGGGCAATGGGTGTAAGCTGGAACATAGGAGGTTCCATATGAATGTGAGAAGGAAGTTCTTCACAGTGAGGGTGAGCACTGGAGTAGGCTGCTCAAAGGGGTTGTGGAGTTGTCTTCTCTGGAGACATTTAAAAGCTGTCTAGATATGTTACCATGCTACTTGGTCTAGGTGATCCTGCTGTGCCAGGGGGATTTGACTAGATGATCTTTTGGGGTCCCTTCCAATCCCTGATGTTCTGTGATCCTGGGATTCTGTGAGGCTGATCTTGGCCTCTTCTCCCTAGGGACTAGTGACAGAACAAGAGGAAATGAGATCAGGTTGTGACAGGGGAGGCTCAGATTAGATCTTAGTAAAAACTGCTTCCCAAAAAGAGTGGAGAGGCTTTGGAACAGGCTGCCCAGGGAGGGGTAGAGGCACCGTCCCTGGAGGGGTTCAACAAACAGGCAGACAGTGTGTTTCAGGAGATAGGTTAGTGGTTGGGGATTGTAGGATGGAGGGTTGGACTTGATGATCTTGACGGTCTTTTGCAACCTTGATGATTCTGTGATTCTATGTAACTGTACTCTTGGCTTCAGGATTGTGTTGCAGCCCAGGGACTGCCATTCCCCAGGTCTCCCAGTGTGTATCTTGGAAGGTGTTTCATCAGAAGCATTAATACTTCAACATTTCCATTTTGTGTAACACAGTTTGAAGATCCAAGTGCCTGTGATGTGCTTCCTCCAAACGCAAGCAGCAATGCATTGGCTGCTTCTCTGATCCCAGTACCTACATGGTCTTTGACAAATGGTGTTGCCAAACTATTTGAGTAGAACAATTGGAGGAAAAACTTGTTAAATATTGCAGGCAGATGATGCCAAGCCTGAAAGCTACGTTCTTGCAGCTTGCTGGATGGGTGTAGAGCACATCTTGGGTGTGTGAGCTCTGAGAGCTATAAGCACAGATCACAGAGTCTGTCTGCAACCATTTCATTGTCATTAGGGTTGCTTGCCACTCTCTTTTTTTCTTTCCTGGTTTTTTTTTTCCCAACTACAGAATGCATTTAATAAGGCTAACATAGTAAAAGCAAACCAAAATTAATCTCTGTTTCCAGGGTGCTCCTTTCTTTGCACTCCTGATGAAGAGCAGCAATCTTGGAGGAAGTTTCATGGTCCATTTCAGCTTCACAAGCTGGCTTGGGCAGAGCTGGCATGTTTTGCCAACTGTCATTTGCAGATGCCAACCAACCCTTCTTCTTGCTCCACACTGTGAAATTAGTATGGATCAGAGATTGTTAGGATGCCTCCATTTAATTAAGAATACAATTTTCCTTTTATGCAGAATTCTGTGACAACAATTAATAGAATAGGGAAAAATATGCAAGATTAATTAGCTTTCAGTATAATTATGGGGATTTCTGCCTAAGCAACACTGACAATCACTTTTAGGTAAAGGAAAGCAGTTTTGTGTTATCCTTTGCAGGTCCACCCTGCAGGTAATGGTAGGTTCTGCCTGGACTGTAGCTAACCAACAGCAGGTAGTAAAGACCCAAACTAGATTGGAGGGGGAATTGGAAATGAACAGGGAAGAGTGGAATATATTTCAGTCACAAAATACACTATTTTAATGCTATGATTTATTGGATTTGATTAAAGGTACTGCTGAGGTACGTTACGGCAAAAAAAGAGAAGTGCTTCCTACCAAGGCCTACACTAAGTCCACTTTGGCTTCTGAAACCCTAGCTGCTGCTGTTTAAGCTTTCCTGAGACAAGCCATTTCATCCATGGACCCCACGGATCAGTTGGATCTTTCTCTAGCCCTTTCTCCATAAAATCTCTATTGCCTTTTCTTCTCTATCCCTTCCTATGTGGCATTGCCATCAAAATTCTCTTTTCTTGAATCAAATCTCTGTATTAAACCACACAGAATCATCAAGGTTGGAAAAGACCTTCAAGATCATCAAGTCCAACTATCTGCCTTACAACCCCCAACCACTAATCCATCTCCTGAAACACCCCGTCTGCCTGTTCAATCCCTCCAGGGATGGTGCCTCCACCGCCTCCCTGGACAGCCTGTTCCAAGGCCTCTCCTTCATTTTAGGAAGACGTTTTTACTAAGATCTGATCTGAACTTCCTCTGGCACAACCTGACCCCATTGCCTCTTGTGCTATTGCTAGTCCCTAGGGAGAAGAGGCCAAGCCCCGTCTCACTCCAACCTCCCTTCAGGTAGTTGTAGAGAGCAATGAGGTCTTCCCTCAGCTTCCTGTTCTCCGAACTGAACAGCACCAGCTCCATCAGCCTCTCCTCATCAGCCCTGTTCTCCGGACCCCTAACCAGCCCAGCTGCCCTTCTCTAGCACCATCATGCCCTTCCTGTTCTGTGGTGGCTAGAACTGCCCCCATTACTCCAGGTGCAGATGAGGTCTTCTTAGGGTGGGATATATTGTGTGTTTGCAGTGGATTCAGCCAATGAGCAGTGTGAAGTTGCTGCTCACAGCCAGCTTTTGCAGTCAGTTATTTTTTCCTTTTAATTGATTTTTATGAAATAAACTCAATTTTTTAGAGATGTTAAAAATTTCACTGAATATCTGAGAGATCTTTCCCTCTATGGGGAGCTGGATAAGAAATCCAGCTGGAGACAGGTGGAGCAAACTCATTATTTAATTTACTGTCAGAAGTGCTGCTGCCCTTTGCTTTGGGCTTCTTCCCTAAACCACAAAAACAGGGTCTGGGGTTGGAGGTTTTTTTCCTGTGTAAATTGTAAACCCAGTGAACTCAAGTCAAAGCACCTCAGCTGGAGAACTGCATCTCTTACAGCCCTCTGAAGTGTGTGGATATATGTCTTAACGTAAATCTGCATAAGAGTCCCGAAGGACACTCAGAAGTGCAGAAGAAATTAGTTGGGTGATCAAATACAGAGGGTAATGCTCAGTGGATCAAAGTCCAGCTGGAGAGCAGTGGCAAGTGGTGTCCCTCACGGGTTTGTACTGGGACCTGTACCGTTTAACGTTTTTATTAACAGTGTAGAGGTGATTCTGCGCCTGTGCTCTGGCGAGACCTCATCTGGAATCCTGTGTCCAGCTCTGCAGTCCTCAGTACAGAAAGGACAGGGACCTGATGGAGTGGGTCCAGAGGAGGTGAAAATGATTAGGGGTCCTGGAGTATCTCTGCTAGAAGGATAGGCTGAGGGACCTGGGGTTGTTTGGCCTGGAGAAGAGAAGGCTCCAAGGGACCTTCTAGTGACCTTCCAATCCCTGAAGGGGCCTAAAAGAAGGCTTGAGAGGGACTGGTTGAAAAGTGGAAGAGGTTGCCCAGGGAGGTAGTTGAGGCCCCATCCCTAGAGCTATTCAGGGGAAGGCTGGGCAACCTGATCTGGTTGAGGATATCCCTGCTCACTGTGGGAGGCTTGGACTAATGACCTCTGGAGGCCTCTTCCAACACAATAGATTCTGTGATTCTAAGACTAGGGTTGTAAGGAGAGCTGTCCCAGCTCTACTGCAGCATCATAGCTTTCCATGCTGTTGCAGACCCACCTGGAGAAGGTGTAGGCTGTTCATGACCGTCAAATGGTAGCTAATCCAGCCTGTTTGATAGCAACCAGCAGTGAAGCCAATGCCGGAGCCTGAATTTTCAGGTGTGATCACAGAATCACAGAACATTAGGGATTGGAAGGGACCTTGAAAGATCATCCAGTCCAATCCCCCTGCCACAGCAGGATCACATAGATCAAGTCACACAGGAGCTCAGCCAGGCAGGTTTTAAATGTCACCAGAGACGGAGACTCTAGAAACTCTCTGGGCAGCCTCTTCCGGTGCTCTGTTACCCTCACTGTGGAGAGGTTCCTTCTCATACTGATGTGGAACCTCCTGTGTTCCAGCTTACACCCATTGTCCCTTGATGTTTGTACCATGATCATTTTTTTTAATACATCCTACAAGAGATTTGTAGTTGCCTGTTTTTCCACCAGCTCTCAAGTAGCAGCATACTTTCCAGCATATTACTCTGCCCCCCCTACATTAAGATCTCCATCTCATTATTCAACACCTCTCAGCCACACCAGTGGGTAGAAAAAGCCACTCCAGTGGTGCTGTGGTTGCCATCAGGTTACACAGCAAAGGCAGCATCAGTTTTCAGCAAAGCAGAAAAAACCATGAAAATATACTACTTTGAGCTCCAGTCTTTTATTTTTGGTTCTTTCAGTAACAGTAGGTCAAGTGGATGTTAAAGCTCCTGTGGTCAGACACCGATAAGCTGCTCTGGCGGTTGCTGCTCTCAGGTTGTTCAGGTTTTGGGGTGTACGTATTTCTTCTTCGACAGGTTGGATTAAACTCTACTCTGTAAGTGAATCCTTCAGAGTCTGTCACAGCGATAAGAGGAGAGTGGGGAATGAACCAACAGAAAACTCCCCAAAGATGAAACTGGTTTTTTTGTTAGCAATCTTAAGTTTCCCAGGGTTTCCTAGATAGGAGAGAAACCCCGCAGGAATCTGTAATTTCTCATTTGCACTGGCAGATTTGCTGACTCTGTTATAAAAATACAAAATGCAAGATAGAAGGGAGTTTTTGGTAGCACGTGGGATGACATGGAGTCACAGGAGGCAATTCAGGAGATCCAAATAAACATCTCCTCAGTGATCCAGTCACAAGCTTAATTTTCTACATGTCCCTTAGCTTACTGTTTCCAGTTTGCAGAGGCTTTATGGTATTTGGGCAAAGCATGAGGCTTCTGCTTCTCTGCGCATCTTATGTGCTGCTTTTGCCTGTGGCCAAGTAGGAGCCAACTGGTTGGTGGTTGCTGGTCCCTTCTTATGTTGAGCACATACAGTCTATTCAATCCAAATATAGTTCACGTTTGTGCGTCTGGTTGTTGCTGCTGGAAACAGGTGTGGCTCAAGTCAAGCCCCTCTCCCTAGCAGTATCCAGAGCTGCAGCTACGGCTGTCCTGGGGCCATGGCCATTGCCTTTATGCCAGAAGTTGATTGGGTACTTCCTTTAGGCTGGATTTTAGAAAACCCTTCCTCACTCGTGATCAGACACTGGAATGGACTGCCCAGTGCAGCCATGGAATCCCCATCCCTGGAGGTGTTTAAGGACAGACTGGATGTGGCCCTTAGTGCCCTGGTCTGGCCGATGTGATGGTGTTGGTTCATGGGCTGGACTGGATGATCTCAGAGGGCTTTTCCAGCCTCAGTAATTCTGTGACTCTGAAACAAAATCCAACCTTGCACTTCTTTGAGAGGATTCTGTGATTTCAATACCCTGCATGGTCTTAAGCAGAGAAAGTGAATCGTTGCTAATAGAGCTGATTTTATCTGTGAGATACAGACGATGCCCTTATTTCAGTACAAGGGAAAAGATATCATTAGCAATTATATTTTATTAATAATATATTAATTAACTTGATGGATGTTTTGCCTTTGATTCAGACTTCATGCTGCAGTTTTCTCCTGTACCATTGTCCACAGTGACACCTACTGGCATTTGGATCAGCACTGGTTTGTGGACTGCAGCTTCATGAGCAAGTCTTCACAGGAATTAATCAGGAAAAACTAAAAGGATAATAAATATGGTCACAGAGACACCTTTGGCCACACAAGCAGTGGCCACCATGATTAATAAATAACCACAAGACTAAGCTGCTGCAGTAAGGGAGGAAGTCATTACAAGTGGAGTTAGTGATGTAGTGAAATTGCAGGGACCTTATTTCCATACTGTGCAGGATGCAGCCAAACACAATTTGAGATAAGTTTTCACATTTACATTTTTAATACTTAGGGCTTTGTGTCCTTTTTTGATAGGTAATTTCCCATTAAGCTTTCAAATGGGCAGTTCTTACTGCTGTAGGGGTCAGATCCTCTCAGCCAGACTAAGCTTGTGAGGGGACACAAGCCCAGAAGAAGTGATGGGTAGTTGCAGGGCCACCCGCTGACACAGTAATTTTAGCAGCCACTAGTGCAGACTGCTTCATAATGGCTGCCGTAGAGTCAGAGAATCATAGAACAGTTTCGTCTGGAAGAGACCTTCAAGATCATCAAGTCCAATGTTTTCCTAGCCCTATCAGCACCACTAAACCCTGTCCCCGAGTGCAACATCTACCCTTCTCTTCAACACCTCCAGGGATGGTGACTCAGGCCCCTCCCTGGGCAGGCTGTTCCAATGCCTAGCAATCATTTATGTTGGAAAAGACCTTTAAGACAATTGAGTCCAACCATTAATCTAATTCTACCAACCCTATGACTAAACCATGGCCCTAAGCTCCCCTAAGTCAACTGCATGTTTTTTAAACACTTCCAGAGGTGTTGGTTCAATCCCCTCCCTGGGCAGCCTGTTCTAAGGCCTGGTGACCCTTTCTATGAAGAAGTTTTTCCTATTCTCCAACCTGAACTTTCCCTGGTGGAGCTTGGGGCCATTTTCTCTTGTCCTATCACTTGTTCCTTGTGAGAAGAGACCAACTCTTCCATCTCTACACCCTCCTTTTGGGTAGTTGCGGACAGCAATAAGGTCTCCCCTCAGCCTCCTTTTCTCCAGACTAACCCGTCCCAGCTCCCTCAGCCCCTCCTCACAAGATTTGTTCTCCAGTTTCTTCAACAACTTTGCTGCCCTTCTGTGGACCTGATCCAGCCCCTCAATGTCCTTCTTGTATTGAGGTGCCCCAACCTGACCCCAGTACTTGAGGTGAGGCCTCACCAATGCTTAGTACAGGGGGAGAATTGCATCCCTACTCCACATTATTTCTGACACAAGCCAAGATGCTGTTGGCCGCCTTGGCTACCTGGGCACCCTGTTGGCTCACATGTAGCCTTTTGGTTGAAAGGGAGTGTTTTCTGGGGGACAAGCTGTTTGTCTTAACTGTGCATATGTTGTCAGGTTATACAAAGGGGTTTCTGCTTTGGCCACCTAAGGATTAGCAAATTGAGGTGGATCATTTTGACCTTAAAAAAGTAGGAGATTAAAAAAATCTGTTCCTGGTCTTCAGATATTCCAGGAGTTGAGAACAGCCCAGAACTTCTGCCTCTTATTTAAAGTCTTTAGGCATTATAAGGGATTATAAAACTTCTATGTGAGGATCTTACACAAACTTTGGGGTATTTGGCTTCAGACCCTGTAGTAGTAGAACAGGAATGAAACTCGTCACCTCAAAACATTGTTACGCGAAGCCATGGAAAGTTGGGTACTTAAGCTTCAAGATGAGCATTCCTGTGGCGGATCTATCTTCACTACCTGTTTTTCAGCATTTCCATTATAGATCCATATTTCCCTTGAAGGAGGGGTTGGACAGGGGTAACCCATCAGCTCCTGGCAGATCCTTGCCTGTATTGCTGAGCTGAGTGTAGCACCAGTGCAGTGTCAATGAACATTGATCATGGGTGGCTAGGATTAAATCAAGGTTTTCATCAAAAGCCTCTCCTTATTGAAATGTATAGAAAACAAGTATGAGAGCAGAGAAATCAGCTTCTAAAATGCGTACCTGGGGCAAAAAAAATACCAATTTCTCCAATAATTTGAAAGAAATTAGAGAAGAAATAGGGTTGTGGACTGTGCCTCATGCAGGATTACTATATGGTAGCAATAGTAGACAGAATTACTATGATTAGTAGCCTGTAGCAAGGTCTATTTAACCTGACTGGGAGCACAGTTTGGGTTTTCAAACCCTCTCATACAGTTTTCAAAGAGCTATTGAGACAACTTGAGTTGGTGGTGTAGCCCAAAGTGTAAAGATGATACAGCACAAAGAACTGGGATTGATGTAGTTTAATCCAGTGATCTCTGGTCTTGGCTTTTTTGCCCCCCTCGTTGGTGAGAGATTTGGTAGTGCGAAGGCAAAGCCTAGTCCGGTGGGACGTGCCCACTAAGAAATCCAGGTGGGGTTTACAGGTTTTCTTACCACTACTGAAAGTCAGTTCAGCTTCCTCTTCCATCACTTCCTATCAAATGGAAATGGTAAAAGTAATGGGATCTAACTTGCCAGAATGCTAGGAAACCCAGTGCTGCTCTCATTTAAATACAGAGGAGAGTTTTGCTGACGTGAGGGTGGGTGAAGGAGTCTTTTTCTGAAAATGCTGTTTCTTTTCCTGATTACTTGTAGTCAGATCTCTGTGGGCAAGAGGAAACTCCAGCTTTATGATGAGTACGTGCTCGTGCTCACTGTTACACACCAGATGGGAGGTGAAAGGTTGCAATGTGATGGGTCAGGTTACCACTTCCTCAGAGCCTCCCGTTACATGCAGAAAGAGCACTTTTAATCACATTCTCAAGTCATTTGATTCTCCATGAGCAGCGGGGCAGCTTTGGTGACAGATGCCCAGTAGCAGAAATGGAGTATCAACTGGTGGCACTGTCTTCCTAGGGAATGTGCATGGAGAGGCTGCTTGAACACTGGATCATCCTTGAATTTCCCCAACTAGGCTTCCAGTGCACAACTGAGGAGTCAAAAGTTTGCCTGACCTCACAGCTGCCTGCATGTTTTGGTATTCCCAACCAAGAAGGGAGGTAAATCCACCCCTGAGAGCCAGCTCTATGTTGAGAAGGGCTGAAATCCAGCTTCCCACTCAGCCAAAGGCTTCTTAGAATCAGCCAAGTCTGTATTTGCTATTTCAATTGAAAATGATGGAAAACAGGCAACAGGGGAGAGATGTCTTGCTGGAGATCACAGAATCACAGAGCATTAGGGATTGGAAGGGACCTTGAAAGATCATCTAGTCCAATCCCCCTGCCAGAGCAGGGTCACCTAGACCAAGTCACACAGGAACATGTCTAGGTGGGTTTTAAAATCTGTGTCCTTCAGGTGCTCTTCTAGTCCACATTACACCTGTGCTGGAAAAGAAGACTAAGTATCTCAGAGTCGATACAGAAATGTGCCCAGGTGGCCAAGGAAGCCAATGGCATCCTGGCCTGTGTCAGCTGTAGTGTTGCAAGCAGGATTAGGTAGATTATTTTCCCTCTGTCCTCAGCACTGGTGAGGCCGCACCTTGAGTGCTGGTCCAGTTCTGGGCACCCCAATACAAAAGAGACATCGAGGGGCTGGAGTGAGTGCAGAGGAGGGCAGCGAAGCTGGGGAAGGGCCTGGAGAGTAAATCTGATGAAGAGCAATGGAATGAACTGGGGCTGGTTAATTTGAAGAGGAGGCTGAGGGGAGACCTCATTGGTCTCTACAGCTACCTGAAAGGATGTTGTAGAGAGGTGGGCACTGGTCTCTTCTCACAGGTGATTTGTGATAGAACAAGAGGGGAGGGCTTCAAACTGCACTAGGGGAGGGTTAAGCTGGACATGAGGAACAATTTTTTTCACAGCAAGAGCAGTCAGACACTTGAACAGGCTGCCTTGGGAGGGGGGTTGAGTCCTCATCCCTGGATGTGTATCAAGGCCACTTAGATGTGATGTTGGGGAATCTGGTTGAGGGGTGAATTGGTAGAGTGGGGTTGATAATCTCAAGGGTCTTTTCCAAGCTCAATGACTCTACAAAACAACTGACCATTGGTAATTCAGAGAGAAGATAAGTGCAAAAAATCTGCTTGTTGCTAGGAAAACCGAGGATGCTGCTCCAGTATAAAATTCTGATGTCCTAAATCATGGCATCAGTGTAACAGGTGTGTTCTCCTCTGCTTGTCCGTTCTGATTTCTGCCCACCATCAGAGGCTGGGAAATGCAAATTGACATGGAAATGTAAAGAACAGAGCTGTGTGCTGTGCTTTTACCAGGGGGAGGCTTTTCCCTGGGTGTGCAGGAGTGGAGCTTATTAGCTGTTGTGATGGGTCATCCCAATACTGTTGCAGTACGACATGTTCTCGTGCTTGTCTGCTTGGAAATCCAAATGGTCATTTTCCACGTTCCTCACAGAGAAAGCCACAGGGTTGTCTGACCTTGGCAGTCAAAATCCCTATCGAAGTAACCTCCATATCGACGTGCTGCTCTTATCCTGGTACAGATACAGTCTTGTGCCAAAAATCTGACCTAAATTGTGTTTCCAAGTGTTGACTGTTTTTTTGGAGGGGACTGATACTAGATAACACTCAAAAAAAAGCTGCTTTAAAGCACAAAACAGATGTAGCCAGTCAGATACTTATGGCTGGTCATTGCACCAGAGACCAATGAAGATGTAACTGTTGCAGGGTTAATTCCTCTGTTATGTTTTCTCTTGTAGTAATCTTAACTTTCACAATGTTCTGAATTCATAATGTGATTTAGTATTTTTTCTCTGACAGCTTCATGTTTTATTATTAGTTGCACAAACGCCTGGCAGTAGAAAGGTCTGGCAAAATGCTCTTTGTAACAACTTCATAGCAAAGGCTTCAAATTAGAGAAGGGCAGATTGAAATGGGCTGTTAGGAAGAAGTTCTTGAGCACTGGGGTTAAACACTGGAATAGGTTGCCCAGGGAGGGAGTTGAGGCCCCATCCCTGGAGATCTTCAGTAGGGGCTGAACAAGGCTCTGGGCAACCTGATCTAGTTGGAGATGTCCCTGCTCAATCACTTGAAAGTGGTTGGACTAGATGACAGTTGGAGGTCCCTTCCAATCCTATGATCCTATGAAAGTTCAGACTGATATAGCTGGAGTTGCAGGAGCCTATTTTATCGTAAGTAAGTCTATGTGAACAAGAATAATTATTGAATTCTGAATTTAGAGGAGGAGATTTTGCATTTCTGTATTAAAATATGGGGGGGTTATTTGAATTTGTCAAGTTTTGTTGTGAAGAAGACAGTTGCAAGCCAGATTGGGGTGCATGGGTCAAGGCAAGTTGTGTTTCCATTGAGAAAAGCTGTGATTACACTTTAAATTAATAGAAAATTTGGGTTTTCCCGTTTCATTTCACTCTCAGAGAAGCAGTTCACTTGCTGCTTTAATAACTATATTTCAGGCTACTGTTCTATCTTGGTTGCTCCAGTGTAATTCACTTCCAAATTCTTTGTAATCCAAAGTGTATGTTGGCTGAGCGGGAGTGGAGCTCAAGTTTTTCTGTGTGCAGACTAATAAAACTCTGCTTTTTATTTCTTTTCCGCAATTAATGAGGGAAATTGAAGGGGAAAAGAGAGTATTTTCTAGCAGAAATCAAAATCTACACAGGCAGGGAGGATAAGCTCTGATAGAGTTTATTAATCTGGTGCTACAAGGCTCAAGTGTTGAAGGACAGTTGGTTGTCACGTACACAAACCACTAAAGAGGTTGCCAAACTGGGAGCAACTGGTGAATTCACTTGCTTCAGTAAAACTCTATAGAGACTGGCTAAGTCAGATGCTTTTCACAATTTTGCTTCCATTAAAGTTGGTTTCTAGTGACAAAGACAGTTTAAACCAAATTTTTTGCGTATGAAAAACAGTCTCGCCATTGATTCACAGGTTACTAAAAGAGGATCTGAATGTGTTCATTTAATAAGGGTTTTATTCCTCATGATAGATTAGCAAATTAGTTTGTGTGGCAATGCAGATCACTTGTCTGAATATGCACACAAAGTTTGGAGTAAATTAAGAAAAAGAGAGAAAGTAGATAGATTGATTTGCTCTGCTTACTTCAGATTTCATCTTCTCCAGGAATTGATTGCCATTTTAATAGCTGTGGAATTGGTCTTTGGATTGACGGAGGAAAATTAGTGTTCTGCACACATTCTTCCATTACAAAGACCAAATCAAATCAGAGCTATTCAGGAAAGGGGAGAAGAGCTGCTACTTTCCTTGCAGTTCAATGAAATTTAATTTAAAACTCACATACTTTAGTTATTGGTGCTTGGAGAGACATTTCACAGTGAAGAAACATAGAATGATGTTGTTTCAGGTGGTGTTTCCTCAAACTCAACATGTCAGTGTTGCTGAGGTGTCCTATGGCTGAGGGAAAGGTGATGGAACAATTTATCCTTGATGCTGTCTCTAGGCACCTCAAGGACAAGAGGGTCATTAGGGACAGTCCGCATGGCTTCACCAAAGGCAAATCATGTTTGACCAACCTGATAGCCTTTTATGAAGGCATAACTAGGTGGATAGATGATGGCAAAGCAGTGGATGTGGTTCATCTTGACTTCAGTAAAGCATTTGACACAGTCTCCTACAGCATCCTCACAGCCAAACTGAGGCAGTGTGGTCTAGATGATTGGGTAGTGAGGTGGATCGTGAACTGGCTGCAG
>JAOXOE010030813.1:0-12618 GCA_028565055.1 Phoeniculus purpureus
CACTGGAGATATTCAAGACCCGCCTGGATGAGTTCCTGTGTGACTTGGTCTAGGTGATCCTGCTGTTGCAGGCGGATGGGACTAGATGATCTTTTGAGGTCCCTTCCAATCTGTAATGGTTCTATGATTCTATAATAGTGGTGATGGGCTTGTGATGATTATTTTATCTTTACATTTTGCTGTAACATCTCCTTTCTGTTCTGTTTCTTTGACAGTATTCCCTCCTCCAAGGCATGTGGGCCCTTCAGGAATTTTAACACTTCATGGGCTGTTGTTCCGTACACGATACTTGGGTTTCCATCAGGCCTGCAGCAGGTCCTTAATGGTATAGCATCGGAAGCCTTTGCAGTGCCTTTTTTTATGGTCATTTGGTAAGTACTGTGGAGGCCTGCATTCAGTCGAGCAACATTAATTTCCTTCCTTAATGAGCAGATACCAAACAGCTATCAGACCAGGTTTTCCATCAGCAGTCAAAAGCTTCAAGGCTCTTATAAATGCTGGGCCAGTGTTAACTGTGAATCATTCTGCAAGTTCCTGTTGTAAGCCCTGTGATGACAAAAGCCTGTCCATAAACCTTTGTTAAAAAACCAACCACACAATCCAAACCCAAAAAAACCTGTGAACAGCAACAAACCAACCTCTCCTTCACTCACTGTGTAAAGATTAAATGCAGTCTAGGATCATTAAGTTTTTAAGGTTGGAGGTCACTTGTATAGATCACCTAATCTAACCCTGGATGTGTTCCTGTGGTCTAGGTGATCCTGCTCCGGCAGGGGGATTGGACTGGATGATCTCTCGGGGTCCCTTCCAATCCCTGATGATTCTATGATTCAAAACAGGGTTAAGGAGAGCCGGTGCTCAAGAGCCATCTCCTGTTAGGTTTTGAGTATCTCTCAAGGCACAGACTCCACAGCCTTTCCAGGCAACCTGTTCCAGTGTTTGGTCACTCCTGTAGTGAAAACGTCTTTTGATTTCTTATGTTTTAATAGATTTTTTTTCCTTTCGGTTTAACCTCACTGTTTTCAGATCATGGAGCCCTGTTACTTGATGCTTTGTACAACTTCTGGGCTTGCGAAACCAGAGAGCTAATTTCAGACTCCACCCAGCATACACAGGAAATGTCCTCTCTCTTTTTTTGCTTTGGGTTTCTTTCTTACTTTATCACAAAGCTGGTATAAGAGGGAGAGGACGACTTGCACTGCTGCTGCACTACTTACTATTTGGAAAAGAAAATGTTACCTACGTACGTATTAGTGCCATGCTAGTCCTTGCTGCTGCTTTTCATCATCTGATGTGCTCTGCATAGTCTGGGTCACCGTTTATCTCTGGCAATGTGCTGTGAGGAGTGGCTGCAGCGGCTATTTGCGGCTGCTTTTACCATAGTTAGAAGCCCTAATGGGAGCAAAGAGTTGCTCTGGTGAAACTTCATTACTCTTCTGCAGAGCAGACAGGAGCTGAGAGTCTAAAGAGATCTGTTCTCCACCACTTGTAATGCTGAAAGTGATTGTGTTTCTACATCTGCTAGTGCTCTCCCTGCCTGCTGGCAACATAAATATCTCAGCAGATGCTTTTGAGCACAGCTCAACCCAACCTACTCCATAAAGTGTATTTATTTTATTCCAGCAGCTTCTCACCTGAAGCAAATACACAAACTGACAGTTCCTCTAGCCCATAACAGCTTTTCTCACTAGTTCTGTTTTGCCAGATGCTAACACACAATGTTGGTTTGTTGCCTGCAGCCTCATTATGCTCTATTTTATTGCCTTGGCTGGAGCACACAAGCAAGTGGTTGAGCAGCTGAGGGAACAACTGCTTCTGGTAAGATGTAACCCACTTTTCTGTACCCCTGAAGTGTTTTTATTGTGTCAGTAATCAGGCATGCAGGGGAACAGCACTTCATAGTCTTCTGGATGCTTCATGTTTGTGTTGGCAGTGAGGAATGTTTTAAAAATTGCACAGGACAGCAACTGAAGTAGTTTCTCAGTCTGGGTGGTTTTCTTGGGTATCAGCTGCAACTGCAGCAAGGTCTGCTTATATCAGGCAACACACATCCATGACATGTGTCCCAGGAGCAGCATCCCTGTTCTTCTTCTGTTGTCTTGCTTAAATCTACCCATCTGCATCTTCTTTTTCTGCCAAATAAGAGCCTGAATCTTGTGCTTCCTGTCCTCTCTACCATCTTACAAAACCCCCTCCTGTGTTTCCTTCTTTGTTCTCAAAGACAAGCACACTACTCCATCCCTTTCTTTCCAGGCCTACTGCATTACATCTGATCTTAGTCCTGAGTGCAGGTCCCAGCACTGCTTGCAGCAGATACTCAAAGTGGAGCAAATCACTACTAACTAGTCCTTTGGAGAACAGTGCCAGTGCAGACATGCACTGTGTGGCCAGCAAAAGCTGTTGCCACGTTTGACAGTGTTTATGCACTGTGGGCTGTCACAGTGCTCTAGTCAGAGCCTGGCCTCACTGGGAAGGTGCTCGCTTTGTCAGGAGGTAGCCCGTTTCTTGGAATGGGCTGCTTTCAGATCTGGCATTTAACAGCCTGTCCTTAGAAGAACACTGTGCTGGGGGACTGTCTTCTTCCGAGGTTGGACCAAGAAAATTTGTAATGATGCCGGTGGCAAAATTAAAGGTCATACTTTACAATCAGTTCAGGACTTTTACTGAAAACGTCACAAAACCTGTCAGCAGGTGGGATAGGCAAGAGAGACAGCTTGTAGGTGGAAAAAGAGGTAGCAGTATTATGGAGAATTTGAAGAGAGAGTTACCACCACAAAATTCAGCAGCATCCCATTGATCTGGCCGCTTGTTGGTGGGCGAATGTTCAAACGAGCCAGTGTACAGCTGCCCTTTATCACTGGTGTCTCTGCCCTTCCCCTGAGTCATCCTTGGGGTCCTAGGAACTGTTGAACATAAACCCCTCCCTTCAGTTCATTTTGCATGCATCCTCCACATCACCACTGGGGTCTCTCTTGAGGGTGTCTCAAGGTTTGCCTTCATTGCCCACAAGTCTGTTTCACTGTGACCAACCCTGCCCCTGACCTGCCTTCTGCATTTGTGCTGTACTGGGGGAGATGGTGTAACCATGGTGCTTGCATCTTCTTGGGCGGACATTGCGGTTATCAGACCACGTTTGGTCTCTTTACCAAAAGAGTTTCGTGCCACCACCTGGTCCTTAGTCATCAGGGCAATCAGCTGGCACCTTCACCAAAACCAAACTAGTTTTCCATTAGAGCAGCAGCACAGAACAGTGTTGAAACATCTTACTGCTCCTGGTCAGGCTCTCATAGGGAGCTTTTCGAAGAGTAGGGAATTGAGGAGCAAAAGCCTTGCTGCCTTCTCAAGGGTTTCTGCATCAATTGGGACCATAAGAATTCCTTGTGTGCATTTCATCTTTGTTTGCTCACTGTTGACAGGTGTCTCAGAAGTGTGGGTTTAAGTTTTTGCATCTGCAAGGTGCCTGCACTAAACTCGGTATAGAACTGTTAATGTGTGACCCAACATGAAGACTGTTGTGGAAGTATTCAGGAAGTTGAGAGTGTGCTGAAAGCTGATTAGAGTACGATGTGCTGAGTGTATCCGTTTGTTTCTAACAAAGAATGAGCGTAGAGAAACTGTGCTACCTCTGTCCATCTAGAGTGTCCTTCTTATTCTGTCTTTGCAGGAGAGTCGTGACAAGCAGTTCCTAATCAGACAGATAACAGAAGCTCAGAGGCATCCTTGAAAACCACAAAAACCCAGGAGAACTTGACTTCCTGAAACTCACAGAACCATTAGAGAAGAGTAGAATTATCTGCAGCACCTGAAAACTGAGCAGCTCACTGGCACCCTGTCACTGTGGTCTAAGTAATGGACACTTGCCATCTTAGTCGTGGCTGTGCAAGTGAGACTTAAAGTTTCCAAGACTGGAAAATTAGCTTATTTATACTGTGTTAGACTTGTCCAAACAGTTGTTTGGTCAGACACTCGGTGCTGCTACCATTTCAGGGTTGTTGGGATTTCTTAAGTCCGTGTTTGTGTCAGAAGCTTTGGGTTAGGGTTATGATCAGTCCAGACACTGTTTAAGCATTTGTACTGTATTTACCAATTACTCTTAAGAAATCGTGAGGGGGGGAAAGGTGTGCTTTTACATGTTTCTAGGGCACTTCTCTTTTAAAACCAAATCAAAAAAGTTAATGTACATCTTTATTTTGAAATGTTTTCAAAATATTGGTAGGAAAGAGACTTTGATACTTATTTTGCTCTGGACAACTTCACAGAATGTTTCAGAGAAATCAAGCTGATAGGAGCTCGGAACAAACGGGGAAACGGAAGAGATGGTGCTCATCCGTTGCAGGGAAATCCACTGCTTGGGAGCCAACCTCATGGCTGTGGAGTAGGTTTTTTTTCCTTTCTAAGGTGTTGAGGCATTACGGCTTATGTGTTGTTCTTGTACAAACATATCAACTACTGTTATTGACTGCTGTTCTCTTAGCAAAATCTGGATGTTTGAGAGGGAAGTTACAGTTTGGAAATCCAGCATGAAGAAGCAGATGTGTCAGATGTGTCAGTACCCTTTAAATTCCTGTTTCTTCTCGCTTCAAGTGAAGTGTGACTCGGGAACAGTACTGTTTCCTTCTTTCAGTGATTGTGCATAGGTATTTTCGGTATGGATTGGTGTTTATGACTTGAAATTTGCTAGTGGCACACTGTGTTAGATACTGTGTGTTAGTTTCTCTGTAGGAAATAGTTTTGAATGTTTTCTGCATTAATTTAAAAATTAATTAAAAAGCCCCCAGTTTTCTAATAGAATGTATGATTTTACAGAGCATGCCCAGTTTGGGGTTACTCAGTTCCAGGAGAGACAGGGAACTGCTGGAGGGAGTTCAGCAGCAGGCGATGACGATGATTTAGGGGTTTGAACATCTCTGCTGTGAGAAAACGCGGAGAGAACTGAGGCTGTTTAGTCGGGAGGGCTGAGAGGGGATCTCAATAATGTCCATAAGTACCTGAGGAGTGGGTTCCGAGCAGGGGCCAGTCTTTTCACATTGGTGCCCTGTGTACGAGCTTGTGGCTACAAGCTGGAGCAAGTGAGGTTCCACCTCAGCATCGGGAGAAGCTTGTTTGCAGCGAGGAGCACTGAGCAGGCTGCTCAGACAGGCTGGGGAGTGCCCTTTGCAGACTTCCCAAGCCCGTTCGGCCTAGAGGACCTCTAGAGGTCCCTCCACCCGTCTCGTTCTGTGGCCGTGAGCGTGCCCAAGGCCTCGCCCTCGCTCTGCGGGGCAGCCAATCGCGTTGGCGACGGCCGAGGGGCAGCGGGGCGCAGGCGCGGGGGCGCGCGCGGTGATGACGTCACGCTGCTGCGACGCTCCGAGCGGGCGTCGGGATCGGAGGGATGGAGGTGGCGGCGGCTGCGGCCCCGGCCGTACGGTGCTGGCTGGCGCGGGGCCGGGCTCTCCGCTGCGCAGCGGGTACGGGTATGGGCGCGGGCACAGCCCTGCGCTGCGGGGCCACCCCGCACCGCCCTTCCGCGGGGCGGCAGCGCTGGGTCGGGTGCGGTCGGTGGCGAGGCCGCGTCACCTGTGTGTCTCGGCAGGTGCCCGGGGCTGGGGGCCGGGGACTGGCGGAGCGGTGACCGCCAGGCCCTGCAGCACGCGGGTGGCCCGGGAGGGCATCAACGGGCCCCTCGTTGACCGCATCATCCGCGTGGATCACGCGGGCGAGTTCGGGGCGAACCGCATTTACGCGGGGCAGATGGCGGTCCTGGGCAGATCCAGCGTGGGACCCGTGATCCGGGTGAGCTGAAGCCATCGCTGCCTTTGTGGCCGATTCGCGTTTGGTTAACGAGCAGTTAGAACGGAGCTGAACGACGGTGGCCGGGCGCAGCTCTTCCTAAACCCGAACCTTTAAACCCGCCGGGTTCCACAGGGCAGGGGGCAGCTCATTCGCTACTGCTGGAGCTGCTGGAGTGTTGGCACAAAGACAGTTATTTTGCCAGTGTTTCTGTGTTGCCTGTTTATCGCTATCCTCATCCACCATTTCCGATGGAACAGTCAGACCTCTGGCGCTCAGGTGTGAGGGGCCTGAGCTGTTCAGGCTGTATGGGTTTTACTGGAAGCGTTTGGGTTTGCTGGATTTATACATTCCTGCACTCTGGCTCTTTTGCAGCAAATGTGGAATCAAGAGAAAGACCACCTGAAAAAGTTCAGTGAGCTCATGGTTGCGTACAGAGTTCGGCCGACTGTGTTACTGCCTTTCTGGAACGTAGCAGGGTTTGTTTTAGGTGAGTTTGTGTTTTTCTTGTGGTGGCTGTTCTGCTCGGTCTTCCAACGTGTGACTTGGATTGCTTCCTGTGTCATTGTTTACATCTGTTTGGAACCACAGGGGCTGGAAGTGCTTTACTTGGAAAGAAAGGTGCGATGGCCTGCACAGTGGCAGTGGAAGAAAGTATATCGCATCACTACAACAACCAGATCCGAGCTCTTATGGAAGATGATCCAGAAAAGTACAGGGAACTCTTGCAGGTATTTTAACTACTACCTAAACAGCAATTCAAGGAATTAATTGAATTATCTAATGCAACTGACAGTAGCTCTCTCCTTGTTCTGTCCAGATCAAGAGAAATTTTTCAGATCAAAGCCTGCTTTTTCCTTCAGCAGTGCTGTTTAAGCACCGGGATTAAGCTGTGTGTTGGATTAACTTCAGCATGCATTCAGTAGTTCCCTTTTGAGTGCGAGAACTTTGTATTTCATTTCAACAGTGCCTTTTTAATTGGAAGAAAGAGAGATCTTTGGATTGGATCTTTAATTGGAAGAAAGAGTTTTTCAAGGAAACAAAAGGAGAAATAAGATTGTGTAGTAACATTTTGTTTATGCTGGACATGTTCCTTTGCGACTTGGTCTAGGTGATCCTGCCGTGGCAGGGGGATTGGACTAGATGATCTTTCGAGGTCCCTTCCAATCCCTAGTGTTCTGTGATTCTGTGAGACGATGATATAGTTCCCTTCTTGAATATTGTCCAGAGTTGGTAAGGAGTTAGTGTTTGTTAGCTCTGCAAGACAATGGTTTCCTAGGTATTTTAGTCAGCAAATTAGGACACATTCCTGTAGGGTGCTTGTCAGAGGCTGATCTGCTTCCAGAGAGCACATGGAGCTCATTTGTGCTGTCCTGGGGGGGGGCTTCGCTCTAGAGTTTATGTGTTCCTTTCCGTGTCTGCTGTCAGTATGTTCAGTTGTGCTTAGTTTAACACGTAACCAAGTCTGGTTATTGCAAACGTGCCTTCTAGTTACTGAGGTAGTATCTGAAGTGACCTAGGCTGTGCTAACACATATGCGAGGAAAGTGCTGCCCCCAAATGTAAAGGTTGTAGCTGAGAGGGCACAAAATAAAGAGCTGAAGGTCAACAGCCCTGTTTCAGTGTGAGGAATCCTAGTGACGAAACCAAATGTGCTGGGGACAGTGTCTGGGTGTCTGTAAACCCTGAGCACATTATTAGGCAATTTTAGTTATCTGCAGGCATCTCAAGAGAACGTTCTGAAAGCCTTTCTGCCATGGTAGAAAAACGAGAAGAGGAGTTGTGCTTGTAGTAGGCTAGAATGGACAAAGGAGCTGCTGGCTTACAGAAAGCACACTGAGTGTTGGTCTGTCAAGGCGGCAGCCTGCATTTCATTTGTTGCATTGGGAGAGTGATTTGTGTGCATGAAGCTGATTTGCGTAGCTTACTGTATCCGTATGGTGAGGAACAGTGTCAAGTTGAACAGCAGCTTGGATTTAAGGACTTTTGGACAATATTAAAAACTAGGCTTGGGGAGCACTGTAAGTAGTTCCCTGCTTGCTGAATCGGGATTCAGGTCTTTGAGAAGCTTTCAGGAGCCCTGGGCCTTGGATACCTGTCCTGATGCATGTGATGGGCAACAACAGCATGTGGTTTTGTGTACTGGCTGCCTTGATCTCTCTGCCAAGTCATCATTAAATGCTTTTTTTAAAAGGTAATTAAGCAATTTCGGGATGAGGAATTGGAGCACCACGACATTGGCCTTGAGCATGATGCAGAAGCAGTAAGTACAATGACTCATGAGACCACTAGGGAGAATGCAGCTGCAATATTATCCAGTGATGGTGATACAGTTTTTATGTGAGAAATACGCTGCCATTCAGTGGGACCTGGATGGGGTGGAGAGCTGGGTGGGGAGACGTTGAATGAGCTAGAACAAGGGCAGTGTGGAGTCTGGCATCTGGGCAAGAACAACCCCAGGGACCACGATAGGCTGGGGACTGACCTCTTGGAGAGCAGCGCAGGAGAAAGGGACCTGGGGCTCCTGGTGGCCAGCAGGATGACCAGGAGCCAGCAGTGTCGCCCTCTTGTGGCCAAGAAGGCCAACGGCATCCTGGGCTGGATCAGAAGGGGGTTGGTTAGCAGATGGAGAGAGGTTCTCCTGCCCCTCTACTCTGCCCTGCTGAGACCACATCTGGAGTGTTGTGTCCAGTTCTGGGCCCCTCAGTTCCAGGACATGGAGCTGCTGGAGTGGGTCCAGCGCAGAGTCACAGAGATGATGAAGGGAGTGGAACACCTCCCTGATGAGGAAAGGCTGAGGGAGCTGGGTCTTTCTAGCTTGGAGAAGAGTAGACTGAGGGGTGACCTCATTAATGTCTGTAAATATGGGAAGAGTGAGTGTCAGGAGGATGGAGCCAGGCTCTGCTCAAGGTCACCCAGTGATAGGACAAGGGGCAGTGCGTGTGAGCTGGAGCAGAGGAGGTTCCACATCAATATGAGAGGGACCTTCCTCACGGTGAGGGTGCCAGAGCACCGGAAGGGGCTGCCCAGGAGAGTTGTGGAGTCTCTTTCTCTGCAGATGTTTAAAACCCACCTTGATGTGTTCCTGTGTGACTTGGTCCAGGTGATCCTGCTGTGGCAGAGGGATTGGACTGGATGATCTTTTGAGGTCCCTTCCAATCCCTAATGTTCTGTGGTTCTGTGAAATAGAAGACAGGGTGCCATGTAGTTTTTCATTAAAAGATAGCTCTGAGAAAACAGTGCCTGAGAACTGACCACTTTTAATTTCAAGGTAGATCGGGCAACAAGTACCAGTGGGGTTGTTGGTTTTTTTGGTGGGGTGGTTTTGCTTGTGATTTTGTTTTGAGGTTTTGCTTTTCAATGTTGGGGTTGGTTTTCCTGTTCTAATTGCTATTCCTTGCCACAGGCTGCTTCAAGCAAAACATTTCACTAGAGGCACTGACTCCTTTATTTGTTTACAGGCACCAGCTTATTCAGTTTTGAAGACTGCGATACAGCTTGGCTGCAAAGCTGCCATATTTCTCTCAGAAAGAATCTAGTGATGTTTTCCATCATGTTTGTGGAAATAAACTGACACAGAATTATATGGAAACTGCAGCAGGCTAGTGATTCTGTTTACATTTTTTTCCTCTAAGCATCTGATTCTGCTCTATCAAATACCTGTTCAAAAAGGATCTGTGATAAAGTTGATGGCGTTACGCACGAATAAACGTGGCAGAGCTGGGTCTGTCTGAGCTAAACCTCTCTGCTTAGAGCCTGCTCACAAGGTGGCAGCAAAATGTTTGTATCTACATTGATTTATAGCAGGGTGTGTGTGTGCTTGAAAGAAGCTGCAGCTCATCATCTCACTTCAACTTGCTTAGGACTGACCAAGGAGGATATTTTCAAGTGCTGTTAAGTAAATAAAGTGGGTAAGTAAATAAAATGCTGCCAAGTCTTTCTTTTCAGCCTGCCTTGAGTAAAGATTTGTATTATAAGACGGTGATTTGAAGACTTGTTTGTGGCTTTGGGGGTTTTTTTGGCTGAATTCTTTTAAGTAAATTTTTTTCTTCCTTGAGGTTGGGGTTTTTTTTGATAATACGGGGTTTTGGGGTTTTGGTTTTTCTATTTTTTTTTTATGCTGAGTGTGTGTGTAAGGAGTGGTCCTTGTTTTAAACGATGTGGAAAGAGCAACTTGGAGTATCCCTAGAATTGCACAGGTGTCAACTGAAACAGAGGAGGTTCCATATAAATATCAGAAGGAACTTCTTCCCAGTGAGGGTGCCAGAGCCCTGGAAGGGGCTGCCCAGGGGGATTGTGGAGTGTCCTTCTCTTGAGACATTTCAGACCTGCTTGGCCATGTTCCTGTGCAGCTTGGTCTAGGTGATCCTGCTGTGGCAGGGGGATTGGGCTGGATGATCTTTTGAGGTCCTTTCCAGTCCCCAATGTTCAGTGATTCTGTGATGGTTTTCAGTGTGTTGGTACCAGTTCAGGTGTGCTGGTACCAGTGCTGGCCAAATGACTTTATGGTTATTTTGAGACCAGAGAGAGCACACTAAGACCTGTGGAGTTGCCATCAGGAATCTGAAACCTAGGTCATCTCAAATCCAAGCACCTAGGAGCCTGGGGAGGCTCCAGACAGCATTGAGTTCAGGTACACCCAAGTCTGCCTTTTGGAGTAGCTCTGCTAGTGTTTCCAGGTACTGCTCGGTCTGTAATTTGACATGAAAGACTTCTTAAACAGGATTACTTACCCCCTCCCCACCTTATTTTTGTAAAGGAGCTTAGACTGAAGGTTATATTTTCATACAGAAACTCCTGTGTGATTTATCATGACTGACACTGCACGTGTTTTAGGAGCGATGTCTGTCATTGTGACTGAGCCCTGGGTAAACTCAAAATGAGTACTGAAGTGGCTAAAAGGGTAACTAATGATATTGGAAGAACATGCAGTGTTCTTGTCCTATCACTAGATGACACTGAGCAGAGCCTGGCTCCATCCTGACACCCACCCCATTTTCATATTTATAGACATTATAAAGCTCACCCCTCAGTCTCCTCCAAGCTAAAGAGACCCAGCCTCCTCAGCCTTTCCTCACTAGAGAGGTGTTCCACTTCCTTCATCATCCTCGTTTTTCTACACTGGACTCCCTCCAGCAGCTCCGTGTCCTTCTTGAACTGAGGGGTTCCCTTAGCAACTTCCAACCGCCCTGGCTAAAACCCACCAAATTCAAACTGCTTGTGGTGCTGCTGTCATGAACTGAATGGACCTACACCACAAGTATGCAAGATGGGACTTGTAAGATTGTTTGCCAGAGAGCTAAAGTGCTGTCTGAGACGATAAATACTGGAGAAGAAATACCAGTTGCACTGGGCTTGATCCTTGTCTGGAGCAAATGTGTGTGGATCACTTCAGCATGAACAGTGGAGCAGTGAGTGATGGGGGAGGACACTGGTAACTGAAAGCAGGTTTGTGCTTATGACCACTTCAGTTCTGGTCCAGCAGCCACCAGATGCTCTAAGCTTGTAGAGCACACAGAGCGAGCGGCTCTTGACAAGACAGGTCCAGAGAGTAAAAACAAACACCTCTCTGAACTCTCCCGACTGATGCATTCAGCATTTTGCTCAGAGACCCAGCTTGTGTCCAGGGAGTCACAGAGCACCCAGGGTCATGGAAAATAGGTTGTTTGCCATCTTTTATCAGCCCTACAGATCTTCTCTAGCAGCTGACTGAGTAGATGAGAAAATACTAGCTGGTAACTCAAGCTGAGGTAGCAAAAGTCAATGTTGTGCGTTCACTCTGATCATGATTTTTGAGGTCACAGTTATTATTGAACAACCTCTTGCTGTGCAGCTTGACTCAGTCCGCGCTAGTACTGTCTGACGCGTGTACGAGCATGTGCTGAGCCAGAGTCTGCGCTGGTGGGCCTGGTGTGGTTGGCTGCACACTTCCTGCCAGCTGCCCCTGACTGGGGTGGCATCTTGTCCAGCCTATGAGGCCCATGGCTGGCTGGGAGGGAGGCTGCAGCAGTCCCTCTGTGTGCAGATCCCAGTGATAATCTGCTAAATTCTAGGTCACTCTCTGGGCAGCAGCTGACTGACAGGCACGAAGGGCCTGCACCAGCGCCTGCAGACGCAGTTGTCTGTCTCCTGAGCACAGACATGCAGCTAACCAAATCAACCTTGCGTGAAAGGAGCGTGTTGGAAAACCAGTGTGCCTGTAGCAAGTCCTGAAGGCATGTGAAAAGTGCTGGCCTGCGAGCTTTAGAAAAAGCACAAGCTAGTAGAAATGGACCGTTTGGGCCAGCAGGCTCACATCATCCCATGATAAGAAAACTTCTTCAGGCATCTGCTTCGTACCAGCACAGCTGTGCTTTTTAAAGAGTTTTCCTGTCTTGGGGGTGCAGAACAAAGCTTTTGAAATGATGGGTCACAGGCAGCAGGATTGGTGGGTTTTGTTCTACCCAGCTTTGTGTAGCAAGTCAGGTAACCATGAAAGCAGGAGTAGGGGAGCAACATCCTTTTTGCTTCCCCATTGTTTTCTAAGGTTTAGCTGCTGCACAAAGACATTTTGGAGTTGCGGTGTCATGGCTTCAGCAGTCACAAAGCACTTACTTGGTGGTTGGGCATGGACTGTTGTGCAAGCTGAGATGTTATAAAATTGTCTGAGGTTTCTTTCATCTGCTTTAACAAGAGTAAGTCCAACCAAAAGACCTGCATCTAACAGCAGTGGTCAGTGTTGGGGTGTCGGGAGGATGGAGCCAGGCTCTTTTTAATGTAATCTAGAGATGGGACAAGGGGCAGTGGGTGTGAGCTGGAACACAGGAGGTTCCACATCAATGTGAGAAGGACCTTCTTCCCAGTGAGG
>JAOXOE010030814.1:0-12616 GCA_028565055.1 Phoeniculus purpureus
CAGGAGGATGGAGCCAGGCTCTGCTCAGTGTCATCTAGTGATAGGACAAGGGGCAATAGGTGTGAGCTGGAACACAGGAGGTTCCACATCAGTCTGAGAAGGAACTTTTTCCCAATGAGGGTGACAGAGCACTGGAAGGGGCTGCCCAGGGGAGTTGTGGAGTCTCCTTCTCTGCAGACGTTTAAAACCCTCCTGGATGTGTTCCTGTGTGACTTAGTCTAGGTGATGCTGCTGTGTCAAGGGGATTGGACTAGATGATCTTTCCAGGTTCCTCACAATCCCCAATGACTCTATGATTCTATGGTTTTGTAGTGAGGTTATGCCTCATCAGTGCAGTTCCTGAGGCTCCGTGGACCTACACTTGCATTGGAGATGTAGAAAGTCTACCAGCAAGGTAGCAGGAGTTGAAGCTAAAAGTCATTCTATTTTGTAACTATGGTTTTATCTCTACTTTGGACAGAACTTCATCTCTCCCATGCTGTCACTTGCTCTCAATAACCTGCAGATAAAGTTGCTGCAAATAACTGAATGCGTATCCCTGCATCGGGGAAATACTTCCTAGATGCTTATTTTGTCCTTCAGTCATCACTCACATCCACAGTTTATGCAAATTTATAAGACTATTCACTTACACTTTTAAAAGATGAGGGTTTTCTAAGATATTTTATAAAACAATTAGAATAAGTAAAGTCAAGGTCCCTTTCTTGAGTAGATGTTGGAAACTGCTGCAGCATCATTCCTTTCTTGTCCTCTCTCGAGATGTATTTCAGTATCTGATGCCAGGTGTGTTTAGGAGACTTTGTCTCAGCATTTCTCCCAGCATGTTGGTGAAACCTGGATCTGGTGGGTTTGGGCTGTTAGTTTAGGCTGGACCTGACAGAGGAGGGTATTTGAACCTGCCTCTCCTGCACCACTATTGTCCTTCAGCTGACAGGTACGAGGAAGGGTTTGTGGTTGGCTGCCACACAAAAGCGAGTTGTTGATACGTTGTTTTCTCTACCATGTGTAAATTAGGTTCAGGTGGCGATTAAAACCAAGCTAATACAGCCCTGGGCTGATGAACACCAGGTGAAAAGGTTCAGAGAGTTTTCTTGGGTTTTCTTCTTATTTAGATGGTGGGGTTTGTTGTTTGTTGGATGTGTAAGATCAATGCCCATGTGGTACATACCCAACACAAAACCTGGAACTCAGACGTGAAGGCAAAGCCTTTTACTGCATCACCTCCGTGTGCCTCTATAGGTTATGGCAGCTGGTCAAATGAAGTGTGTTTTTGGGGGGTGGTCCAAAAAGAACTAACTTTGCTTTCCTCTTTTCACAGCATTTTGTAGTGACAGGTCTCACTGTCGGTGGGAATGAGAAAACCTCTACTCAGTTAACTAATTGTATGCTTTTGTTCTGAAAACTCAGTCCAAAGTCTGAGGTAAAAATAAAAATCAGTGCTTTGTATCTGTGAGATTCTTCACATTAGGGCAAGCAGTTCCCTGTCTCATCTAGGCACTGCTTCACCAGAAGTTCAGATGCCTTTTCCAGGAGGGTGCTCTAGTCCCATCCAGCCCAGCACAACTGCCTGCATTCCCTGGGCTGTTGTTGGTGACCTGCATTCCTGGAGACGTGCAGTGGTGGAACGCTGCCCGCCTGCTTGCCTTAGGTGTTTGCCTTGAGAGAGCAAGTGTGTGAGCAGCACAAATAACACAGAGGAGCCCTCCATACGCTTTAGCTTACAAGACCGCCCGCTTGTCACGTCTGGTGTGAGCATCCCGTCACAGCAAGGGTGAAGTTGTAACCACTGTTCACTCTTTGAGTTAGGGTCACTCCACAGCCAAGAACTTCACAGTCACAGAGCAAAGGTGGAGCCAGGCTCTAGTGCAGAGATTAGAGTGTTTATCTGTTTCTAAGACAGTACTTGCTTTCCAAAAGCTTATCCACTAATGGAAAGTCTAAACTGCTTACATGTGCTCCCATCATTGCTGCTGCTGCTGCAGTCCTTGCCTTATCTCATCTTTCAGCATGTTAAAATGACTTCAGCAGTTTGCTGGAGTCTGCTTGGAGCACAGCTGATCAGCAGATGCCTGTCTACCAAAAGCATGTGTGCGGGGAATTAAGCTTAATGCAGAGGGAACTTTTCTTAGGAGTGCAGGCAAGGAGTCAGCTGCTGAGTGTTGGTACCTAGAAGATTAGGCAGCTCTGCATAATGAGTGAATGATGTCTGTTGTACGACTTAAGTAGGTTTTAAGTTTCACCTTTGCATTTTATTTCCTTGTCATTTTGTCTTCCTGCCACCCCCAGGCTCCCAGGGGAGCTCTTAGCATTTGATTCTCCTCTCTCATTAGCCAGTTACTGGTCATCACTCACATCTCTCTTCATCCAAGGCTGAAATAGCTGTATGCTTGAATCAGTGCTGCCCAGAGGCTTTCTTAAATAGGATCTATCCTATCCTGTCCTATTCCTTGACTGTCCTAGGGGATAGGCAAGTGTGAAGTACATCAGATTTCTGAGCTGATATCCTGGCTTTTCTGATGTCAGTCAAGGAAGGGGTCAGTTATATCTTGACCTTCGGGGTGTGATCATACATCCCCAATTAATTGTGTCATTGGTCTTTCCTCAAACTGAGTTAGGTTTTGGGTTTGGCTGCATTTTATAAGTGGTTTTTGAAATCTCTTTGCTTTGTTTCTATTTCAGCTCATTAACTAAAATAATTGATTAATTAATTTATTTCACCTTGGACCTAATCAGCTGACCAACTAATGACACAAGTAAAGGCAAGTGGGTGGAGCTGGATGTGCCCTTTAAATTGGAAGGAGTGAGGAAGAGCAGCAGTAGTAGAGAGTGAATGTTCTTGCTGTGCTGATGCAGCTCATTTTCCTGCACTGCTGTCCAGACACTAAAGCCAACATGTGATGTGAACGCAGCGTGTGTGTCCCCACGGTTGCTCACGGCCAATGGTGAGTGTCATACAATCATTCCTAGTTACCTCCTTGTGATTTGCTGAGCTAAACATAAAAGTCTTGGTTGTGTGTAACATTACTGGCAGTAAAATGACTCTTTCTGTGATAAAACTTTTATAATGTGCTTTCTCCATCCCTGGAAAGGTGATGGGACAGCACCTTTGAGCCATCTCAAAGCACCTCAAGGAAAGGAGTTATCAGGAGTAACAATGTGGATTCACTGAGAGGAAGTTCTGCTTGACTTAGTAGCCTTCTGTGAGGATGTAATCTGGTGGATAGAGGAGGGGAAAGCAGTGAATGTTGTCTACCCTCACTTCATCAAAGCTGTTAGGACTCTCTCATAGCGTCCTCACAGTGGAACTTAAGAAGGATGGACTGGATGATTGGGAAGTGAGGTGGGCTAGGAACTGCTTAAAGGACTGAATTCAGAGAGTTGTGGTCAGTGGGGCAAGGTCAATGTGGAGGCTTGTGTCTAGTGGTGTTCTTCAGTGATGAGTACTGAGCCCAGTCCTATTCAATACACTCATCAATGACCTGGATGAGGTGACAGAGCTCACCCTTTGCAGGTTTGCTGATGATATGAAGCTTGGAGGAGCACTGACCTGGTGGAGGGCTGTGCTGCCATCTGGCATTACCTGGATGGGTTGGAGAATTGGGCAGAGAGAATCTTTACACAATTCAGTGAGGGCAGGTGTACTGTGGTGTGTCTGTAGAGAAACAACCCTATGCATCTGTGCAGGTTGAGAGCAGCTCTGGGGGAAAGGACTTGGGGTGCTGGTGGACCACAGGCTGACCATGAGCCAGCAACATGCCCTTGTGGCCAAGAAAGTTAATGGTCTCCTGGGATGCATTAAGAAGACCATGGCCAGTTGTTTGATGTTCTCCTTCCCCTCTACTTTGCCTATCATTCCATGATAATCCTAACTTTCAAAAAGGTGTCACATAAATGTCTGTTGCTGGGAACCAGTGTATGGGCAAAGCTCGGGTCTGTTTATCAAGCTGTTTTTTAGCAGGACGAGATGCCCATGCATATCACTGTAACTAAAAGCTGAGTAGAAAAGATGAGATCTGGTTTGTTTTGTGTGGTTTACAAGTCCATCTCCAAACAAGGAGGGGCCAGGTAGCGACTCTGCAGTCAGACAAGTTTCGGTTAATTTGAAATTACTTTCCTTTATTGCAGCTTGAGACTAAAAGGCTTAGGAAAGTATTTATAAAGAGAAATTGAATCTTGTCTGAGGTAGGCTGTAGGAATTATGGTAGGCAGGGAGGAAGGGATGACAGTGGTAGAGGAAGAAAGTGTTACTTAAAATAAAGATAATAAGTTAAGAGTTAATTGGTGCCCACAGGAAATACATTCTCTGAAGCACAGTGTTAACTGGGTGATTATAGAGGGATACTGGGAAGAAGGAGTAAGGTTGCCACTGGTTTTTATGCCTTAGCCAAGGAATCCAAAACCCATGACTATCCCTAGTAGCACCATTGCTGCTTAAAAACCCCCATGTGATGTGTGCTGTAGGAAACTCAGTGCCTGTAAGGATTTCCCTTCATTGGCTTTTCAGGTGAAGGCTGTGGCGTAGACACAGTGGTCTGTTACAGAAAACTAGTTGAGCAAAACAAGCTGCGCCATAATAACCTCTCCATGGTTATGTAGGTGGGACTGATCAAGGTACAAATGAATTCTGTTTGGCAAATAGTCTGGTATTTCAAAACATAAGAAAATCAGTAAACCAGAGGATAAAGTCTTCACTTCACAAGCACTGCGTCGAGGTTCCGTGAGCAAGATTATGAGGTTAATCTGAGCTTCTGTCTTGATGCTCTAACAAAATAGCATCTGTTGGGTCACCCTTTGGACAGAAGATCTTGATACTGAAGATGACTCATTAAGAGTCAACCTCCTCCTTCTGCATTTCAAAAAGCTAAAGAGCTAAGTAATTTATTTGAGGACTGGGATATTTTAAACACTGCAGGCCAGGAAACACTCGCTTAATTGAGGGACTACAAAAGATGCTCCAGCAAGATGAGAACGTTGTGTCTGTGGAGCATAAGGAGGGTTCCTGCCTGAGGAGTGCAGCAGCAGCACAAGCAACTTACCAGGGTCACTAGAGCTGTTAACAAACATCCTGCTTTGCTGCTATTGCTGCAGACTTCTTCCTTTAGATGCTCTATACTATACCCACCACTATTTATTCTTCTGATGTATTAGACTATTTGACTTACGAAGGGAGCTCCTTGGCAAACAATGGCTTTTACTTTTGACCTAAATTGAAAATAATAAGAAGTCTGTGCAAAAAACAAAAGCCACCTCATAAAAAATTGCCCGCTGCACTGAAACGGAGAACCAGTTGCATTTATTCCCCCAAACACAGCGCACTTTGTGGGTATTCCTTCCAACCACAGCCAACTTGAAAGGGAGAGAAACTTTATTCCTAGGAATGTAGGCCACTCAAAGCAGTGCAAATGCCTTTTTTAGCCTCAAAGGCCCCTTATTTGACAGTCTATACATAATAAATAAGTAATGATTGCATGTGGATGAAACAAGCTAAACAAGTTATAAAACTGGGAGAAAAACCAACAAGACAATCTAGAGCCTCTCAGTGCTTCTAATTCACTTTGAGGTGGTCTCCAGAGCCTCTGCTGCAAAAAAAAAAAAGCTATTGTTCAGCATTCCTGCAGTGTCTTCAGTCTCCTCCCATGCCTGCAGCTGGCCATCTCTCATGTCCCATCTACTTTTGGCCTTGGCAGACATCAGGAGCGTTTTGCTGCCAGGCTGGCCACAGAGGTGAGAATCTAGAGGCACCCAGTGCACGGAGCTGGAGCATCTGCACTCATCTCCAATTGCCTGTGTGCACCTCTGTCTCTGAGACCTAGCAACTTTATCCTAATGAGGACAATGAGGCAAGTCAGAGTATTTGAAGATGACAGGGGTGTGACCCAAGAAATAGGAGATGATGAGCTGTATCGTCTTTCTTGATGAGTTATTTCTGTGGCAGGGGAGTGAAGGGGGAAGGCTGTGATAACATGGACTGAGGAATGAGCGAATCGCAGAATGCTACAGGTTGGAAGGGACCTCGAAAGATCATCTAAGTAAACTGCAATTCATGTGTATTTCAGTGGGTTGGTTCTACTCAAGATGAGAAATACAAGTTGAGAAAAGATGAGCAACATGAGAGGGTGGAGGGAGAAAAGACCTTTATTTACCTTTTGATTAGGCTTCATCTTCTGAAAAAACCCTTTAAATCCATTTGCAAGTTTGTGGTGCCCAAGTGTTGCCATTGGTGATGTCTAAGACATTAAGAAACTTCTACTACAAGTTTAATATAATGGGTTTATTAGATTTAATAGAATATAATGTATGATCATAACTGTGCTACAACCCTTTAAAATGTATTACAGTAATTATGGCCACTCTAGTCTTAGCTCATTTAAAATGATTGATGCAAGTTGTAGATCATGATTGAAGCAATCAAAGAAATGAGTGAATCCTGCTGTCCTTCCTTGAACTTAGGTGAAACAATCGCTACGTTCCCTTGCACGCAAGGCAAGGTTTTGCAGGTTCTCGTAGACCACAAGTCAATGGATATGTGGCTGAGATGGTGCCTTGGGGCTAAATACTTGTGTAATGATAAATCTGAACAAGGAACAAAGGAGCCTGTCAAAAACAGCTCTTGTTGTTAGATGTTGATGCCTGAAAGTTGGGAGGGATGGGTTGCCTGAGGAATGATAGAAATGATGATGTTTACAAGAAGACATGCTTGGTTGTGTGAGATGACTTTGTATTCCGATGCAGGAAATTGTACTAATGCAACTTTAAGGTTGCACAGTTAAAAATCATAATTCAGAGACTACTGAAGTGGAGTGTCTCATGGCAAGACTGGGTCAGGTGCCCTATGTGCCTGTTTTATGTCCCTGCATGCGTCCAGTAGGATAAACACCAGCCTACTCTAGCCTGTGTCAGGTGACGTGCAAGAGGCAGAGCGGGAGCGTGAGATTGGCACAGTGCAGGTTACGCTGCTTTAGGAATCTCTTACGTTTCTTGGTTCAGCAATTAAACCAGAAACTCTGAGTCTAGTTTTAGCTCATCTTCTTTTGCTTTAGAAGATGAGCAATTGCTGCTTCCAGGCAAAGATGATAATTTATTGTTAATAGCAAGTGGCTATCTCTGGACAGTGGTTAGCCATTACTGCTCCACAGTTACTGGTGGTGGTGCTGCTGCAGGATCGTTCTCCTGCCCACTGCACCTGAGAGCTTACGTTCCAAACTCATGTAACAATAGATTCCCCCTACATGTGCACTCTTGTTTTAGGGGTCTAGGTCTGTGTTGTTCATGATTACAGAGGGAGAAGCCTTGTCTGACTCCGGGCTTTGCTTTCCAGGCTGGGCTGAGCTCTTGAATTCCCTCAAAGGTTGCCAGCCTTGTAGCATGGCGAGGTTCAGCCTCTGTGGCTGAAGTTATTATGGAGCAGGAGCCAGCCTTTAGCTGGTTTGTGTATTCAAGGGTTTCCAGGCTGGAGGATGCCTGGATGTCCTGGACCTTGAAATATCTGGAAAAACCACTCTTGTACTGACTCTGTGCAGACTTCCCTGCTGTAACTTGTGCTTGGACCCCTGTTTCTCACCTACCCCTGCCAACTACTGCACCGTCATGTATTTTGTGCCCCCAAGCCACCATTTCTCCCACTAAATATTTGTCTGTTGTTTATTTGGAAAGCTTTTTACTGTTCCAACTGGATATTTAATGTCCTATGAGGACCTCTGAAGAACTTCATTTGTGTTTCTCTCTCTTGGTGTAAAGACACTCTGTGAAGCCTGTGCTTCATGGATGAAATATGGGCTGTAGGTGATATCTAAGTCATCTTGTCTCGACTTTCTAGGCCAGCCAATGCTACAGCTTCTACGAAGCTTCTCTCAAAGTTCTTTGTATTACTAAACTAGATCTTCCTCTTGAGCTGTCTAAACTGTATTTGAACTGTGTATTAAAAAGAAGCTTATTCTAATTCCACGAACAGATCTTGACGTTTGCTTCCTGAGAGGTAGGAGTTCGTTGCTCTTATGTGAAGTTATTCATAAGTTGTCTATAAATATTTACTTGTCTATTCAGACGTTGCACATCCAACACAAATCATGTGTGTCTGTAAATGCAACTTTCTGGGGGTGTGAGGGGTGAGAATGCTCTTGGTGAGACGAGGAATGAGAGGTTCAAAGGATACGTGCCAGAAAGACATCTGCTGAGAGAAAACGTTGGGTGGACATCTGTGTTAAAACTGGTTGTGCATCTCTGATAAAGAATCTGTCGTGCTGTTTTGGACTAGACAGCTCTAAGCAAACACTCTTGGATGTTGAGAGACAATCCTGCTCTGGTCTATAGTCTTCTTCCTGCAAGGTTGCTTTGAACTTAGGCACTAACCACATCCCACCTTCTCAGCCGCAGAAGGGAGGAAGACAACATGGAGATGGGTGGCTTCTCTCTTGGGACAAGCACGCTGCATCTTCTCTTCATTTTGATGATTCCCTTTACATGAGCGTTGCCAAACTGCAGAGACACAAATTCAAACAGCTGGGTAACACTGCAGACTTAGTTTTTATGTAGTGGAGAGAGAGAGGGAGGTGAAGTTTAACTTCTCTAGAGACTCGATTATTAGAAAATTGCATTCAATATTACTTAGTGAAAGGCAACTTCCACAGCAAGCTCATTTTCTGAAAACGTGAAGAGGTTTAGAGCGTGGCTTGAAATTAAGTACTAATTTAATTACTCGTTCTTTGTGGCCTATTGCTGGAATGGACTTTAATTTCCATGACAAGTTTCAAATGTCTATTTTATCCTGATGTCTGCAATTAAAGCGAAATATTCAATGAATAGAACCAAAAAACTACAGGTGCTGGTCTTCATCTCATTTAATAGACTATTCTGGAAGGTTGATCTATAGAAGCAGTCTTGGCCTGGGTTCTCTTTGGGAAGAGATGAAGTGCTGTGATTGACAATAGAAACTTCTACAGATTCATAGCTCTCTGTTACGTGTCTTCATGCAGGCTTTTGTGCCAGATTGCTTAGGAGATAAACCTCGTGTCCCCTCAAATCGAGTATCTTTCACCACTGCAGTCAGTTCTGGCCTTGAATGTGAATACAGTCCCTATACTAAGGTAGGTTTAGTGCCATTTCCTTAGTCTTTGTGCTGTGAGTCTGTGTTTTGCTTAATCATGTGGGTAGCGGAGAATCTCATGAAAGTAGGGAGATAACATTTGGAACTTGCCTTGAGCCCTTGTTCTCTCACAAAAAGCATGGATATTATTCTTTAACTTTTTTACTCATTAAAATGCAGCAAGACCAAACATCAGATGTGAGTGATGATAACTCCCAGGGTTCCTTGAAGACCACTGTTTCCTTCCCATTGGTGGTCCTGATGATGTCGCCAGGACGACAGGAAAGCTGCTGCTTTTCAGTGCATAGCTCATTACTCTTCACCCAGTGAAACCATTGACTTCACCCTAGTGCTGGATCCTCTTGGAATGTTAAGTGTCTCCAATTATAGTGGCAGGTGACGGTAACCTCTTGTTATGTTTGGCTTTAAGAAGCTATGGAACATGCTGACGTTCAGTGCCACACACGGACCAGAGACCCTCTGCACGTCTGGCCAGAAGTAGCAGGTAGTTGTGGGGCTGTCCTTGCTAATGAGAGGCTGCTGCTCATTCTTGCAAGTTCTCCTGAACTGGGTTACTTATGACTGATGAACTGCAGGGAAAGCACATTCATCAAGACGATGAGTTGGAAGGTGAGTGATAGGTTTCCGGAAGCTCTCCATCAGTCTGGTTGTCTTCCTATTTGATGCTTGGAACAAACATAGCGCAGACATGTTGTGATTATTGCCACACTGCCCACCTCCCTGACAGTCCAGGGAAAGGGATTTTTGCAACAGAACACACTGAAAATTGCTATCCTGGTGTTCTGGGTGCAGGGGGTAGGTGAAGCTCTTGACAAGCAGTGAAACCTGCTGGGGCAGCTAGCAAAGAGGCTGGCTGCTGATGGTATGATCCTTAGGCATTTGTGAGTCTTGTTGCCTGATTGTCTAATAGGGGGGATGCACAGGAAGGTGATTTATCTTAGATGTTACTTAATGAACACTGTGATTAAAGTGCTTACACTGGAAGGAAGGTTTTGGTGACGTGCTTTGCTTTTTCTGAGAGAATTTGCACCCGCCTCATCTGAATCAATGCTTAAGGAACTCAGTGATTAGGGCACTTGGAAATCAGCAGAAGTGTGTCTCTGTGCCATTCTCTGCTGCAAGACTGCTTCTGGGTTTTGCATTTAACAATTAACAGAGCACACCTCCGTTCCTTTATCTCACGTCAGGTTTACGACACCTAGAATCCAGACTAGCCACAACGTGAGGGGGTTTTAAAACAAGCTAGAAACGCTCACACCCGCTCTATCCATCTTAGATATTAATGCCATTCACATTCCTAGTGTATTGATGACTCTGACATACATGAGTGTTTCTCACAGCTGCGCTTCTCCATTTCATTTTGGCTGAGAAATCATACAGGTAAGCGTGAACGTTATGCTGCTCTTAGAGGGCACGTTTGGGACCCTTAGTAATGGCAAGTTGTCCTTGAGGCTGGTGCGAGCATCTCGGCTTGTGTGGATAGGGTCTCCCCAGCTTGGGAAGCAGTTCTAGGATTTATTCCTAAAAGATGAGTTTCCTCAGCTAGGAGATGCAGTAAGTTTCGAGGGATGCAGCAGATGAGGATGTGCCTGGGTCAACAGATGGCAGATGCAGTGCACATTAATGTGGAATAAATAATGACTCTTAGAGGAAAGAATAAGAGGAAACATCTGCTGAATTGAAGCGTGATGTATCGTAATGACCGAGGGAAGAAGAGCAAGTTACCATGGAAAAAGTCTCGAAGTGGGCAGTATGAAGAGCAAAAAAACTCCTGCTCCTGCAATTTTGAGAAAATATTTGGGTTTGTTTGCTTTGTGAGAACACAGAGTGTTCCTGTAGGGCTGTGTCATTGCTACGCAGGAACATAGGTACTGGTTGACTGGTTTGAAGACCTTCCCCTACTTGGGTTCTGCAGCACAGGGCACACACAGCTGTACTCTGTTGCACACCAAAGTTGTGCTTCTGAGGAGTGCATCAGTGACCCGACAGAGAACGAAACCTCTGCTGGCACTTGAATTAACATAGCAAAGGTGGTACCATACAGGGACTTAAGAAATGCACAGCTCCGTGCTTAGGGCAGGATGTAGTCACTAGCTCTGTGGAACCTTTTTGCACTAACCCATAAATGAGCCGATTTCTGGCAATGCTGCTTCACAGTGACTGGGCAGGGGTTGATTTTGGTGTAAGCAAGGAAATAATCTGAACATTTGGCGTTGTGAAATTGTTGCTTCTCATGGGGAAAAAATCTTCAGGTTCTTTCCAGTGCTGATTATTGTTGCATATGTGCTGGTGAGTTTTAATTAGTTCTGGTTTTCCACTGCGAAAGGGAAGGTGCCATCGATATTGTTGACAGGTTCAATCTTCTTTCTCTCCTAGCAGTGTTTTTCGATGCCACTGCTGTAGCTGGCTCTGTGCAAGAAAAGTCCATTTCCCTGTTGCAAATCCTATGAACTAATAACAGAAACACTGGCAGAAAGATTCCTGGTTTTTTGAGCATTAATTTCTTTTGGTATAATTTATGAATGAAATTTAATACAGTTCCTCTTAACATTACTTGCACGTCAGCAGGAGGAAGATGCATATAAACTCTCAAATGCTGTACAGTGCTCTACAAATCTTAGTGTGATGTATTAGCATTTCAGTGACACTAGTGTGGCACTTCAGTTCTAACACTCATCAGGAAAAATCCAACCCATACTTTTAACCTTTGTATCCAGAAACTGTGCCTACTTGTATTTGCAGAAGAGACAACCCAGAAATCAGTGAGACACTGATGTACTTGCTGTGTACATTTTGTAAAGATACACTGATAGGGAGTCCAATATTCAAATGCCTTTTTCTTCCATTTCTAAACTAAAGTGACTAGTGTGACATTTAGACTAGCATACCACTAGTTCTTGAAGTTCTGGTGCTTTGGCACTGCTGGACAAGTACCACAGGATGGAAGGAAAGCTTTTCCCCATTACTAAGTCTAGTGAGTTGCAGTGCAGAGCAGCAGCACAGTGGAAGGGTCCAGCAAGTGTTGACTTTGTGATACGCCTTTTCTCAAGGACAGGATTAAGTAGCTACAGAACTGTGTAGTCGTAACACAACTTTGGAAGTCAAATGCAAATGTGAATTTGTCTGGAGACCTAGAGGTGCCAAGATGTTCTAGGACAGAGCTGCTGTCAGCAGCAGTGCTTAAAAGTTTTCTTTTGCTGTTCTTTTCTGCCTGGGGCTTAAAAATCAAGAAGTATTTTTTTTTTTTTAAAGAAGGAAAAAGTATCACAGCACCGTACAATAGTGAGAGAAATTCGTATCTCACTGTTTATGTCCTGGGTCTCTTTAGCTTGGAGAAGAGGAGACTGAGGGGTGACCACATTAATGTCTATAAATATGAGAAGGGTGGGTGTCAGGAGGATGGAGCCAGGCTCTGCTCAGTGTCAGTAGGAAAACGGTGGGCACCCAAACAGAGGCCACACACAAGCATGCAGATGTTCAGGCAGGTGGTTGCAGTGAGTGCTGGAGCCTTGC
>JAOXOE010030815.1:0-12615 GCA_028565055.1 Phoeniculus purpureus
CCACTCAGCCTGTCCTCATCCCAGCCAACCCCTCCTGATCCCGGTCACCCCCTCCCAGTCACCCCATCCCCCTCCCCGTCACCCCATCCCGGCCACTCCAAACCCAATGAAAGTCTCGATGGCAGTGCCCGCTGCCGCCAGGGCAGCCAGCAGCACAAGGATCCTCATGGTTGGCCGAAAGAGTCCGTCCTGCAGCCCGACAGCACCCCAGGGCCTCTTATATCCCGTCATAGTGGTGGCCTCGAGCCCAACCCCACTGCCCCCATCCACCTGCCCCTTTTCCCAGGGCTGTGGGAAGGCACCGGCTGGCAGTGGCCAAGGTTGGCCCCCGTGGGGCTGCCACCACCCCCTTTCCATGGCCAGAGGGACCCTCTGTGGGTCCCACCAGAGAGGTGGGTCCCCAAATCCTCCCGGCTGGTGCCAGCTGTGAGAGGAGAAGGATGAATTAGGGGTGAAATGAAGGTTTTTCTTTTGGGAGCTGCCAGAGCCAACACCAGAGAGGAGGGGGGTGGCGGTGGCGGCTGGGAAGCCCAGGTTGTCGTGGGGTCAAGGTCAGAGCTGGTGACGGTCACCCCAGATGGTAAAAACAACCCAGTAAAGGACTGGAAGGACTTTGCCCCCAGGGCACCCAAGATCCCTTCTGGAACCTCCTGGGGAAGGATTTGTAGAGCAGTGGTGCCCTGAAACCACAGGTCTGGGGTTGGTTGCCCCTAAACTCCAACAATTTGGGTCTGGTTGCCACAAACCCCCTATCATTTGGGTCTGGTTGCCCCTAAAACCCAACAATGTGGGTGCAGTTGCCCCTAAAACTCAGTGATTTTATTGCAGACCCAGGGATGGGAAGCCCCGGGCTCAGTAGGGATGCTCCGGGGCGTGGACCATGATGTCCAGCAGCGCCGGCCAGGTCTCGGTAGCAGTGGGGATGATCTGGTTGCTGGGCAGGAGGAAGCCGTGACGCCTCGTGTCCCTCAGCTCGAAGGTGAAGGAGTATCTCACCCCGTTCTTGTAGGCCCAGTCGATGGTGGTGCCATCAGCTACGTCTGGAGGGGAGGGGACAGGGGACATGAAGCTGGCGACTGCGGACAGCAGGGGGATGTCAGGAGGAGGAAGAACCTCTTACAGATGGTTTGGGCGACGCTGCCGTAGGAGTATTTGGTCCCAAAGACGGCGGCCAAGTCGCTCACTGCCTTCTTGGCCAGTTCGTTCTGCAAGAGAGAGCCCCAACGTGGTGGCAACCTGGTGAGTGGGTCAGGACCTTGGGGCAGCAGAAGCCACGAAGCATGGGTTCAGGAGCCCAGCATCGGTTCCCCACCCTCTCTGCTCTTGTTTGGAATCACAGGGTTGGAAGGGACCTCCACAGGTCACTCAGTCCATCCCCCCCTGCACCGAGCAGAGCCAGTGCTCCCGAGACCAGGTTGCCCAGCCAGCCTGACCTTCAATGGCTCCAGGGATGGGGCCTCCATCATCCCTTCTCTGGGCAGCCAGTTCCAGGGATCCCCCACCCTGATCCCAGAACCTTCTGTCCAGCCTCACTCTGCCCTCTTCCAGCTTCAAACCAGGACCCCTCATCCCATCATTCCCTGCCCTTGGGAACAGCCTTCCCCAGCCTTCTAACAGTCCCCTTTGGGGTTGGAAGGTCACCAGAAGGTGGTTCCCCCCCCAAACATCCCCCAAGACCCTGCTGATGTGCTTCAACGTGCAGGTTGTCTCCAACAAGAGGAGCAGGGCTGTTCCTGGGACAATCTGACCCAACTCCTGGGGGCATCTCACCAGCTCCTGGTGGTTGGGTGCTGGTGCCGTCGTGTAGCCGTAGGGGAAGAGCAGCATCTGCGAGTAGCTGTGGATGGAGATGACCGACTTCACGTTGCCGTGGTCACGGATGAAGTCCACGATGGCCTGAACTTCCCTCTCTGAGTGGGCATAAGGACCGTGGTAGAGCTCAGAGCAGGGATCGCTACTGGAACCAGAGCCTGGGGCGCAGAGGGAGAGGCAGCCATGGAGAGAGGCTTTGCTGCACCAGCGTAGCGCTCTGCAAGGTCCTGGTAGCCCAGCTCTCACCCCCAAAGCCGGCGTCCCAGTTTCGGTTGGGGTCCACACCGACACAGCGGGAGCCGGCGTTGATGGACCTCGTCTTGCGCCACAGACGGTCCTGGGAGCAGAATGGGGGGGTCCCAGGGCTGTGAATCCCACCCCTTTGTTCGGACAGAGGACCCCCTCTGGCAATGGGAAGGAGCCACCTCCACCCACTATCACGCATGAGAAGGAACATCCCACCCCTCCCAAACACTGTGACCACCTACTGGAGACGACCACTGGGACCAGTGGCCCCCCTGTTCTGGGTTAGGAGAACAGACTCTGGGGATCTCCTTTTCTTTCCTTTTGTCCCCAAAATAGCATCTGATGGGTTGTAGACTCAAGAGGAGGCAGCTCCCCACCCCACCGAGTGGAAGAAGTGCTGCTCAGGGAGGCTGAGCCGCTCAGAGCTCTCAGCCCAGATCTTGTTCGTCTCAGTGGCCCATTAGGGAAACAGCAGCCTCCTGCCAGAGCCGAAGGCTCCCAGAAGCTGAACCCCAAGGCTCAAGCAGCAGGGGCGCTCCCCCTGCCCTTCAGCCTGATATAAAGACTCTGCTCTGGGATGAGCAGGGGGCTTCTCCTTCTCCACCTCTTCCCTCCGGACATTTGCGCAGGGCCCTCTCCCTCTCTCTGTCTCCTTCTCGGGAAGAGAGAGTGGGCCAGGGGAGTTTGACTGGGGGCAGTTGGACCCTCCTAAGCAAGGGTCTCTGCCTCAGAACTTGTCCCAAACTGGGACACACCGCCCACCCCCAGCAGTGCCCCTGCACTCACAGAGCTGTGGGTGAAGGCGAAGCCGTCGGGGTTGGTGATGATCTCCAAGAAGATGTCCATGCTGTCCAGGACGGTGCTGAGGGAGGGGTCCTGCCGGTACCCCGTGGCGATCTGCACGAAGAGGAGAGCAGGAGCTGCCTCGGTGCCCCTCTGGGCATGAGAGAAGGTCTGGCAGTTCTCATGTCCCTTGGTGTCACCTTGTTGGCTGTCCAGATGCCGACAGCTTGGGTGATCCACTCCCGCGAGTGGATGCCAGTGTCCAGCCAGATGGCTGATCGATTTGATCCCCCAGTGCTGAACTGGTCAGACAGAAGGGGTTCAGCCACCACGGTCACCTCCCAGCGCTGGGCAAGGCCAGGGTGCCCCTGGTTACCCACCTGCAAGACGTAGAGGGGTCTGCCCTCATAGCTCTGCCCGAGCTGGATCTTGCTAACAAGGGTAGGATGATCCTCCACCAGAGCATCCATCTAGGAGTAGATCTGCAAGGAGGAGCTGGTGGGTTATCTCGTGGCTTTGCTCTTGTGTTTTAGGGTTTCCAACTCCGGACACAACAGGGAGAACCTCCCTGGAGAAGACCAGGTTCTTCCTCTAGAGAAGACCAGATGCTTCCCTGGAGAAGACCAGGCAGGGAAAATTGCTCTGAGGTCACCCAATCCCATCACCCTCTCCTTGGGCTTCAAGCCCATGGTTTGACCTCAGACATGAAGTGGAAGGTGTCATCCATGAAGACACCAGAAGAGACCTCACTGCATGTGGAGGGGTTCCTGATGCTCTAACACATCCGCAACATCCCCGCAAGGAGGAGAGTCTCATCCCAGGGGCTGTCTCTGCCACCACGAACATGACCACGTGGATGCAGCCACGGCCTGAGCTCAATGGTACTCCACTAAGTTCTCAGTCGTGGGGTCCAGTACCTCCTCCATCGTGTGGTAGGAACCAAAATCAAAGGTGCTGCTGCTTCTCTTTGCCCTCCTGGCCTTTCTCATGGCCTTCATTTCTTCATCCAACAATTTCTGTTTGGGAGACAAAACAGAAGGTCAGGCACCGCAACCTTCAGAGAGGACGAGCAGGAAGTTGGGTTTTTCTTCCATCTCCTCATGGTTTCCGACTCTTTGGACCTTCTCTTGGGTCTGAGCTGCAGGAGCTGGTCCTGTTCTCTGTGGCAGCAGCCCTTTACCTGCAGGTCCTTGATCATAACGCTGGAGGAGATGTTGTGGCGCTCCAGGAAGTCTTTGACTTCTTGGAGGCTGGAGGAAGGCACCAGCAGGTCAGCTGGATGGCCCAGGGTGGTGGGATGACGCCAGTAGTTGGCCTGGTGTGGAGGAGAGGAGAGAGCGCTCAGGTCCAGTTCATTTCATCTCTCCCTGCCCAGCTCTCCAGCCCAGCCTGTCTGCTACAGCCCAGTATAACACAGTATAGCCTGTTCAGGTCCCACTGGATGGCCACAGAGTCTGCTGGGGTGCTGGCCACTGCTCCCAGCTCTGTGCCACCAGCAAACTTGCTGACAGAGCTCTCTGATCTCTCATCCCAGTCATGAATACACAGACTGAACAGGACTAGTCCCAGACCAGTCCCTGAGGGACTCCACTAGCCCCAGGGCTCCTACTGGACTCTGTCCCATTGACTGCTGCTCTCTGGCTTCTCTCCTCCAACCAGTTCCTGTCCACCTCCCCGTCTGATCGGCCAGACCACAGGGCCCCAGTCTGGCTGCCAGGATGGTCCTTCTGCTTCAGTCACTGGATCTTCTTCCACCCCAAGAGGTCTCAGCCCACGTCTCTCCCTGGCTGCAGACACCCCTCTGAGTGATGGGGTTTCGCGATCTGAGCCGACACCAGGAGACCCCGGGGTCGCTGAATTCCCTGTATGGGTCTACTGCCACCAGTTTCCACCACCTCAGCTCAGAGCTCCCCCAGTGCCAAACCCCTGCCAGGGGCAGCGACACCTCTCACCAGACCAGGGTGCCCATAGCCCCAGCCAGCCAGCCCTTGGGCACTGCCAGCGATGATGGAGCAGCCACAGCCTCCCTGGGCAGCCTGTTCCAGGGCCTCAGCCCCCTCCCACGGAGGGGTTTCTGCCCCAGATCCCATCTCCCCTCTTGGAGCTGGAACCCAGCCCCCTTGTCCCAGCACCAGATCCCTTGGGAAAAGCCCCTCTCCAGCTCTCCTGGAGACCCTGCAGGGGCTGGAAGCTGCTCTGAGATCCCCGCAGAGCCTTCTCCTCTGCAATTGAACAGCCCCAGCTCCCTCAGCCTGTCCCCAGAGCAGGACTCCAGCCCTGGCATCATCCTTGTGGCCTCTAGCAGCTCCAGGCTGGAACCCAGCCCCCATCTCCCAGCACCAGATCCCCTAGGAAAAGCCACTCTGCAGCCTTCCCGGTCCTGGAAAACTTGGGAGAAGAGACCAACCCCCGGCTCTCTCCACCCTCCTGAAGTCCAGACAGCTGCAGACCACCAGGAGGTCTCCCCTCAGCCTCCTCCTCTCCAGTTAACCTCTCCACCAGCTTCCTCAGCCTCTCCCCATCTGATATTTCCAGCTAGAAGATGGGCTGAGAGGACCCTGGGTGTCACTGGGGGGTGTCTCTTTGCTCCTGGGGAGCTGCCCAGAACCCCGTCCCTGCTCACCTCTGGATCCATCTGCTCATCCAGCAGCCTGAGCAGAGCGACCTGCTCCTGGTCGCTGGGTGTGATGCGGAGAACCTGGTCCCTGCAGGGAAGCAGGACAAGGGAAGAGCTGAACCTCCACTGGTCCCATCGGGGGGCCAGGTGGGGGCTGCGGAAGGGCTCCAGTGGGGCTCTGTGGGTTGGAAAATTCATCCCCTGTTGGAGGTTTGGGGTCAATGCAGCTTCAGAACACCCCCGACAGGGGAAAACAGGGAGGCTGAGGCGGGCTCCAACCTTCTCCTGATCGTGAGAGTCACCCCCGAGATGTCAGAACCATCTCAGGCGTTGAATTCCCTGTCCCTACCTGTCCAAAGGGGAGAGGGTTGCTAACAGCCTCCGGCTCCAGCCTGGCTGGGTGCCCCCAGAGCCAGCAGCAGCCCCCAGCAGAGCAGGAGACCTTCGCGGGGGGGGTCACTCCTTCCCCTGGCAAAGCCCCGGGTGAGTCACCATTCCCTTGTTTCGAGCCGTTTTCCGAGGCCAGGGTGAAGCCACCTCTCTCCCAGTGTGCCCAGAGGCCAAACTGGCTGCGTTGGGGTGTCACCCGCACCGCTGACCCCCACCCAGGGTGCCATCACGCCAACCCCACCCGCCTCGGGCAGCACTCACCCAACAAAAGTCCTCTTGCTGCAGGTGGCCGCCGTGAGCGCGGCCAGAACCGGGAGGATCCTCATGGCGAGGGGACGCGGCTGCAGCTCGACCCCCTCCCAAGGGCACCTCCAGCCCCGTCTCCAGCGCTCCAGGGGGACCTGCTGTCCGCAGGGAGCCACCGGCGACCAAGAGAGGAGCCCAGTCTGCTTGGCTTGGCGCCGTCGCGGCACGGAGGAGCCGGCGGCACCTGCAGCCCTCGGCTCCAGGAGGCCGGGTGCCAGGGTGTCGGCACCCAGCTCACGCCCGCGGGGAGCAGGGAGCCCACCCCGGTGCTTGGCTTCTGTCCTGGTTGCAAGGCAGGAGGAGGTCGGCTGGACTCAGGAGAGATCACAGGTCGTTAATTAATTGCCATTAGGGTGCCGAGCACCGGTCACTGCCAAGGCACCGGCTGAGACCTTCGGCACTAATTAATCAACTACTATGACTGATCACTCATCATTAACGCTTAGTCACTTAACTGTTACGATTAGTTACTCATCCATGATGATCAATCACTCATCTATTATGATTATTTATCTATTATGATGAATCACTCAACTATTACGATCAATCAGCCGTCTATTACAATCAACCACTCAACTGTTATCATTTACTCACCTATTATGATTAATCACTCAAGTAGTACGATTAATCACTCGATGACGATTGATCAGTCATTTATTATCATCATTTACTCAATTATGATTAATTACACATCTGTTTTGATTAATTACTAATCTATTATGAATATTTACTCACCTGTTTTGATTAATTACTCAAGTATTATGATTAATCACTCAACAACTGAATAATCAGTCATTTGTTGCGATTATTAACTCAATTATGATTAATTACACATCTGTTTTGATTAATTACTCAACATGATGATTAATCCCTCAACTCCTCTGATTGTTTCCTCAGCTGTTGCGATCACTCATCAATGGTGACCAATCCCTCAGCAATTAGGACTCATTACTCACCAATTATCATTAATTGTCTCTCTAATTCCAAATCCCTAACGGAGCTGATGGCCAGAGCCGCTCCTCACTCTGCTGCCAGGAGCGGGGCCAGCTGAGCTGCTCGCTTGGGTGTCTCAGGGCCAGGTGAAGACAAGGGACCTGCACCCAGGGCAGGGAGGGACAGCGACAGAGATGAGGAGAGAGAGAGAGAGAGCAGCTCATTCTTGGGTGGAGATGGAGCGATTTTGGTGTCTGTAGCAGGGGGCAGCTCCCGGAGCCACCTCAGGAGGTCACAGAGGTGTCCTTGTTCCCGGGGTTATAGCAGCGTCTTTGTTCCACAGGTTATAGCGGAAGCTTTGTTGGCCCTTATCTCCTGTGGCCCACCAAGGGCAGGGATGAGCTGGGCTGGGTTCCCAGTCTCCGTCAGGATGGTGGGAGATGACTTCTGTCCCTGCAGAGAAGGGCTTGGAGGTGGTAATGGATGAGAAACTCAGCAGGAGCCGGCAGTGAGCTCCTGCAGCCCACGAGGCTCACGAGGGACCAGCAGGGCAAGAGAGGGGCTTCTCCCACTTGTCTCTGCTCTGGTGAGTCCCCACCTCCAATCCTGCGGCCAGTTTGGTGGCCCCAACATCAGAAGGACCTGGAGCTGTTGGAGCAGGGCCAGAGGAGGCCACAGAGGTGATCCAAGGGCTGCAGCACCTTTGCTCTAAGGACAGGCTGAGGGAGCTGGGGTTGTTCAGCCCAGGGAAGAGAAGGCTGTGGGGACACCTTAGAGCTGCCTTGCAGTCCCTGCTGCAGAGGGCCTTTTCCCAAGGGGATCCAGCGACAGGACACAGGGAAATGGTTCGGAGCTGAAGGAGAGGAGGGTCAGACTGGATCTGAGGGAGAAGTTCCTCAGTGCCAGGGTGGAGAGACTCTGGAATTAATTACCCGAAGAGGCTGTGGCTGCCTGGCTGCCCTGGACGTGTTCAAGGACAGGTCGGATGAGGCCTTGGGCAACCAAGTCTTGCTGAGAGGTGGCCCCATAGCAGGGGGGTTGGAGAAGATAAGCTCTGAGGTCCCTTCCAACCTAAACCAGTCTGGGATGACAAGAGGACCTCAAAGCTTGGTCAGAGCTTGAAAGTCAGGGTGAGGCCATGGCTCCATGAGCTGAAGCTCCTCAGGCTCTGCAGCTCCTGCCAACTACTAGCCACAGGGTCTATGCACCAGTGGCATGAGCCCTGGCTCATCCTGTCAGCCTGTGATGGGGTTCTTTCACCATCTGGAGGATGGGATTTGGGAAGGGGAGGTCAGTTTGGGAAGCAGAGAGGACAAGTGAGAGGAGCTCTTGCTGCTCCACGCTTGGCTTCACTTTCCAAACCAGTTGGCACTTAACCCCGACCCCATTTGGTGCTTCCCAAGGCCTCAAGTTGCACCTTCACCTTCCCTCGTGGACTTTGGAGCTGGAGGAAGGTTCTACCAGCTGGATCAGCTGTGTTTGCACCACTGAGCTCACGGAGGGATGAGGAACTCAGCAGCTGCCAGCAGGGTCACGGGACTCTGAGATAAACCTGTGGGACCTGATAACTCCTTTGGCTCCTGTTTGCTTGTAATACCCAAGAAATGAGCAGGCTGAAGGATCTCAAGCTCCTGAGGGACCTCGAGCTTCTGAGGGACCCTGGAGAGGCTGTGGACAGACCTTCACCCTCCTTCTACCCAAAGCTGGGAGGCAGATACAAATCTCTGGGGATGAGGAATCAAGAGACCAGAGATTGGGGGCCTAGGAGCATCCCTACACTTGTTAGAGGGATTTAAATCCCTTTAATTAGTCCCATAGGATGGATTGGGCTGCTTGACATCAGGTATCAGGTTGGGGGAGCCCCCAGGATCAAAAAGAGCAGCACGGAGCTGTCACCCCCTGGCCTCTGACAACTCAGCCCTCTGTCACAGTCCTGGAATCTCTTCCTTCTCTCCACTCTCAATCTCCCTCTTCCAGTTTAACCATCGCCCCTTGTCCTGTCCCACAGCCCCTGCTGGAAAGTCCCCCCCAGCTCTCTGATCAGCCCCTTGAAGCCCTGAAAGGCTGCTCTAAGGTCTCCTGGAGCTTATCTTCTCCAGCTGAACCCCCACAGCCTGTCCCACAGCAGAGGGTTCCTCCCTGGCTGTTCTGGGGCCTCCTCTGGCTCCACTCCACCAGCTCCAGGTGTCTGTTGGGCTGAGGAGCCCAGAGCTGGACCCAGCCCTGCAGGGGGTTCTCAGCAGAGCAGAGCAGAGGGACTCAGTCCCTGACCTGCTGCCCTCGTATTGGGAGCCCATTTCTGCACCGCTGCCAGGTCCAGTTGCGGGCAGGGGGTTGCCCATGAGGGCAGAGGTGTTGCTAAGAGCTGCTGATGCCCTGACCCAACACCATCTGCATTGATCTGAGATGGAGCTGCGGAGGACACAAGGCAGGACAGTGTGGAGCAGCCATGAGCAAGAGGCTGAACATCTCCCCTTCCCTCAACCTGATACCTCAATGACTACCCAAGTGCTCCCATCTCCCCCCCTCCTCTTGTCAATGCTCCTACTCGTTGCAGTGGATCACAACCGCATCCTGAGCTCTTGGGAGGGTTCTACCAGACCCTCTCAACGAGGGTCGACCCTACACAACAAATCGGGGAACAAGAGGAACTGTCAATGCTTTTTACTTGCAGGAGAACTGGGGGTTTATTCATCTAGGAGCTGGATCTTCCTTCACTGAGGGAAGAGAATCGACGAGGCCGCCGCTTGCTTTCAGGACGAGTTGTCCCGCACGTGCTCCATGATCGTCTTCAGCCCCAGCCAGGTCTCCTGGGCGGTGGGGATGATCTGGTTGGCTGGCAGGAGGAACCCATAGCGACCTCTGTCTCGCAGCTCGAAGGCGAAGGAGTATTTGATGCCGTTGTCGTAGCTCCAGTCGATGCTGCCGCCGCTGGCTTGGTCTGCAAGGGAGAGGGTTGCGCAGTGGATTGGGTTGAGCAGAGGTTTGGGGTGAGCCCTGCCCTCATACGGTTGGGAGGGACTTGGCTCTGATGTTTGGATGGTTGGGTCCAGCTACGGCAGCGCCGCTGCTTCCGGGAGGGAGACAAACCCTGTTGAGGGGACTGGCCCTGTAAAAGCTCCGGGTGGTGAGATACTCACAGATGGTCTTGCAGATGCTCCCCACTTGGAACGTTGTGCCGTACAGGGACTGGATGGAACGGGCAGCAGCTTTCCCCAAGGCATCCTGGCAAGGAGAAGGTGAAGGGCGGATGGGGACAGGCTGAGGGAACTGCGGCTGCTCAGCCTGGAGAAGAGGAGGCTGAGGGGAGACCTCACTGCGCTCTACAGCTCCCTGAAGGGAGGGCGCAGGGAGGGGGTGATGGCCTCTTCTCCCTAGGGACTGGTGGTAGGTGCAGAGGACATGGGGTCAGGGGGTACCAGAGGAGGGTCTGGGTGGGTCTAGGGAAAAACCTTCCTCCCAGGAAGAGTGGGGAGGCCCTGGAACAGGGGCTGCCCTGGGAGCAGGGGGAAGCAGCATCCCTGCAGGGGTTTAACAACAGCCAGAGTGTCTCAGGAGATGGGTTGGGGGCTGTAGGGTGAACAGCTGGACTTGGTGACCTTGAAGGATTTGATGATCTTGTCAAGAGAAGGTTCAAGAGCGATCAGAAAACCTCAAGGTCGGTGGAGAGTTTCCAACAGTCACTGGGGAGCTTTGAGCTCCATTCTGTGCTGTAAGGACCAGGGCAGGGGTTGTCCCCCTGGACTGGGCACTGGGGAGGCCCCATCACGAATCCTGGGGTCAGGGCTAGGCCCCTCAGTCACTGCCAGAGGGACAGTGAGGGGCTGGAGCAGGGCCAGAGAAGGGCAACGGAGATGGGGACAGGGCTGGAGAACTTCTAACGGGCAGCTCAGGGAACTGGAGGGATTGAACTGGCTCAGGGGAGACCTTCTTGCTCTCCACAGCTCCTTGAGACTCAGCAGACTGGAGCCAGGAAGAGGTTGGTCTCTCCTCCTTCCCCAGGACCAGAGGAAGTAGCCTCAGGTTGCCCCAGGGGAGGGTGAGGTTGTCCCTGAGGAGCACTTTCTGCACCACAAGGGTTCCCCACCCCAAAAGTTGGGGAGTCCCCATCCCTGGGGGGTTGCAAAGCTCTGGAGCTGTGGGGTGAGGAACAGAGGTCAGCGGGGCCCTGGCTGGACTCGAAGACCTTAAACAACTCTATGATTCAGCAGGAGCTGGTTGTAGAAAACAGAGACAGACTCTTCTTGAAGGTGCAGAAGGACAAGAGGTGGCAAAGAAACTGCTGCAGGGGAAACCCCCTTCAGGTATCAAGGACAAAGAGAATCCTCACAGCAGTGGGGAAACATTGGGGTGGGTTGAAACACCAAACCGAATCCAAATCATCCCCCCTCACTCAGGGGGGCAAGGCCAACGCAATCCAAGGGTCAGAGCAGAGCCTCTTAGAGGTCTCTTCTGCTTGAATTAGGATCAGGAGACCCCTTTTGCCCTGAAGAACAAGGGCTGAGGGTGGGGACGGCCCGATGTCTCAACCTGAGGAAGCTCAAACCCGCTCCTGGTGCCTCACCAGCTCAGCGTAGTCTGTGGGTTGGGTGCATTTGTAGCCGTAGGGGTACATCAGGAGCTGGGAGTAGCTGTGGAGGGTCAGGAAAGCCTTGAAGTTCCCGTGATTCTTAATAAAGTCGACGACGGATCGAACTTCCACCTCGGAATTGGCACTGGGCCCGTGGTAGGAGTCAGAGCAGGGTTTGTTACTGGCTCCAGGACCTGTCGGGAGTGAGGAGGGGAACAAAGGCAGAGCTGTAAGAGGTGGCATTTGGGAAAGGTCAGAGCGGATCAGCGGGTTCCTGAGGATGGGTTCTGGCCAAGGGTGAGGCCTCCTGTGCAGATCAGAGAGCAGCGGCAGAGCGTGAATAGCCAAGGGGTTTATCTCTAGATTGAGATTGCTGCATCTTCTCCTGAAACCCGCCTGTGCTTCAGCCGCTGACGGGCACCACAGGGTCAGAAGGACATTGAGGGGCTGGAGTGGGGCCAGACAAGGGCAATGAGGCTGGGGAGATGGGGGAGAACAGGCCCTGTGGAGAGTGGCTGAGGGAACTGGGGTTACTGAGTCTAGAGAAGAGGAGGCTGAGAGAAGACCTCACTGCTCTCTACAGCTCCCTCAGAGGAGGTTCCACTGAGGTTGCTGCTGCTCTCTCCTCCTAAATCCCTAAAGATAGGCTGAGAGGAAATTGCCTCAAGTTGTGTCAGGGGAGGGTTAGATTGGCTCTTAGGAACCAGCTCGTTGCTGGGAGAGTGGTTGGGCACTGGCACAGGCTGCCCAGGGGGATGGTGGAGTCCCCATCCCTGGAGGTGTTTAAAAACCGAGTAGCTGTAGCCCTTGAGGCCACAGTCCATGGGTTAGGGCGCTGTACAGGGTCATTCTCCTCCTGTACTGGCCACTGGCGAGTACTCGAGTCCTGGGGGCAGTGCTGGGCCCCTCACTTCAAGAAAGAGATGGAGGGGCTGGAGCGGGTCCAGAGGAGCAACGA